>VZTA01015553.1:0-12981 GCA_013398855.1 Mohoua ochrocephala | reverse complement strand
ATAAAATGCATGTATTGCAGATGTCTTCCTCAGTAATCTGGTTGCTGTTGCATTTGGTGTTGTCCTGGACTGTTTGGACCTGGAAATGTCTCTAGTTTCTTAGTGAACAAAGAGCACTGTAAACAATTTTAAAGCAGGCACAGGCTCACAGATTTTTTTCCAGTTGTGATTTTATACATCCATGTCCTGAATGGCAAGATATGGAATCGTCAAACTGTAAGTATCACCTACTAAAATGATGACTAAAATTCCTCAAAGCTTGCGCAGTAGACTTTTAGATAGAGCTGTATTTTCAATAAATGATATCTCTACCAGTGGTAAAGCAAACTAAGGATTTGTGCCTCCTTGAATTTATGATTAAGCTGCAGTGTTGTGAGATCAAGGCAGTTTAAGGCAATTGAAGACTAGCTTCAACCAGGCAAAGATGTAGCCCTGAATTTGCTCAAACCATTCTTGCCTAACAAAAATCAACATGAAAACTTTAAAAATAATGAGACTCAAAGGGATTCCGATTGCTTACATTCCACAATTTCAGATGATAAAAACAAACTGCGATAGGAATTCTAGATCTTAATATAATATAAATAGAAAGATGGACTAGATAAAACCAGCTGAACACTAGTCTGTCCTCAAGACCTAACAGGGAAGTAATAACATGCTTTTGAATATGTAGCAATGACTTTTGGCAGATATGCCGTATACAATTCCATACCATGGAAAGCCATTGAACTTGATTGACTATTTAATCCATTTCTGAAGGAGCATCACTAAGGGGAGGCTTATATTGTTAGTATATATAGGGTATTATATAGTTAGCCAGAATGATACAGGACTGTCAAAATGCTGGTTGCTGCAGCACTGATATCTAGTTAGCTTCCTATGTCCAGCTGCAGTAAGTATTTTAAAAGTTATGTAAAAATTTTGCTGATACTTGCTGCAGATTTTCTTTTGCCAAATAGATATTTTGATTATATTAATACAATAATATAATCATTATCCTAATTTGTCCTAAGCAAGGATACCTTAAAATACGATGGAACATCGTACTTGCAAAAAGACATCAGTTTTGCAACCCTAACAAAAATAAAAATGTATTTAACAAAAATAAAACACATATGCAAACACATATTTTTTATCATTAGCTCTCATTTTTTATATATATATATATTAAAAAAACTTCTTTCAACAGCTAACAGCATTTAGTGATTTTATGTAAGTTTTTTCCAGAAACACAGTATCAAAGGTGTAACACGGGATGGGTTGATAAAATTCTGACCTACAAGTTATTTGGTAGAATCACACAAACTTTTATGTGACATCCAAAATAAGGTAAAACTCAGTTATGTCAATGCATTGAGCAGAAAACGGCAGATTTATGGAAGTTCTGTAGCCATGGTAGAGAGTAGATAGTACAAAAGGAACTGTAGGAAGCACTCTGAAGAATAGTGTTTTTATAAAGATTAATGGGCTTTGTGCGCCATGCATTGGAAACCAAACTTCAACTGCTTCACTATGCCTTGTTCTATGCACTTTTTCATGAAAAGAAAGACCATAAGGTCTTATAAGAAATATTTCCACTTTTTTTTTCCCTTCAGAATACCCCAAAGCATATGGTACTATCAGCCTGCAGTTTCCCCTCTAGCACTTCTGAATTCCCTGCTGCCTCAGTTAGACCATGTAAACTAACTAATGTAAAGATGATTTAATATCTTCTGAGTCCACTTCCTGACATTAATTTTACTAATTAGAAGGCAGTCTTTCATAAACACAAAGTTGAAAATGTAAGTAATGCCATGCGCACATGCAAATGTTTTCACATGGTCTGTGTGTCACCAAGCTCTCAGTTCTGTTTGCCTGAGAAACTGTCCTTTTGGAAATTAGGTATAGCACTAAAGGACTTAAGAAGGGCTGTCGGAAAGACATGATGGCCACCTGCCATTTTAGGTGCCTGAATTCAGTGCTCATATCCCCATCCCACCAACCGAGTTGATCCCTTGTCCTGGAAATGCCTGAATGCATATACACTTCTTTTCATCATTTTGTGACTTATGAATCTAAATTTTGTCACTAGACATATACAGTCATATAATGATGTCCTCATTCTAAGACTGTTTTCTGTCCCCTTTGTCTTCCAGGCCTGCAGAGAATCATAAAATATGCCTGTATGATGCTGGTCTCATTCTGGAGGCTCAATCCAATAGACTTCTCAGAGAAGGATGTTTAAAGTAAGTAGCAGTTAAAAAACATTCAGGCAGAAATCTATAGAGACTGGAGTTGAAGATCCTTCTGTAAAGTGGTCTGAATTAATGTCTCACATTAAAAAGTTGCATGAAACGTGGAAAAAGTGCTCGCAGGGCTTTGAATTGCTCCACTTTGCATCTTTCCCCAGTGAATCCTCAGGCATGATCCTGGGGGTGAAGAGCCTGGACAACTTTCAGGCACTTTATCCAAATACTCTTCAATTATAAACAGCATAGTTCCCTGCTTAGACACTGGAGTGTGGGACATGCCTTTGAAGGACTCCAAATGGAAGTCCCATCCACCTTTCTATTTTGCCAAACTGGATGCAGACAGGTTCCCCTAACTCTGAGGATCTTCCAGCTTCTAAGAGCTCTCTCTCTTAACGTTCATTTAAGGGCCTTATACACGTTCTTGACATTTTTCACTGGATATCCTTGTGCTGATTTTGTGGCTCTCACTTTGTGATGCCTAGCTCTAACAAAAAGTAATTTGAAGATTGCTTGCATCCAAACTAGAGGTACCTACTGATTAGGTACCAAGAAGAGATCATGCAATGCTAAATTCTTGTGGAAATTGAGCACTCATACAAAAAAGAGCAAGCACTAGAGAAAATCCCCATTGGAAACCAACAATGCTGAACTGAACAGGCTGTGAACACCATATTCAAACTGTATCTGGGACCTCTACCTGAAGAATCAAGCTAAGGAATCCAATAAAATGCTTTTCTTTCAGTCACCAACCAAGACTGGATTGTGTGGAAAAAATAACTTTCAAAATTTAACTAACGACTGTATCATTCATAAACAGATAAAATTAAGGGTATATGGAAAACTTTAATTCTGGGTTGCATAATTATGGGAGTGCTGGTTTTGTGAGCTTTTCAAGCCTTTGCAAGGTACTCTTCTATGTGTGTACTTCCACATATATAATATCAACAGTGCTTTGTGGCCTGTCATGTTAATTTGTTTCAGAACAGGGGCTTTAGTATTATAGAAAAAAATTTGTTATTCATTTTGTATGATTTAAAAGTCATCTCTGATTTATTTATTCCATTACTCTGCCTTGTTGTTAGGCCTTTTATAAGCTTCAGTGTTATGTCCAGTGACATTGTCTATTTTCTCATGACCTAAGACAAAATGTTCTTATTTCATCTGCTAGTACCCCTTCTTATGAGTTAAGCAGCATTATGTACCAGAAGGAACAAGCACCGACCAGAAAAGTTGCAAGACATATTTACGTGGTGTCTGGGATAAGTGAAGATCCTTCCTCATACAGCATCCATGTGTTCATTTAAATATCTCCTTAATTTATCATCTGAAAGGTGGCAGGGCCAAGAGGAGTAACAGAGATGCGAGTCCTTCCACAAACCTGTCTGATGGGTAGTGACGGGATTCCTCCTATCAAGTGGGGCACTGAGTTGCCACTCACCTGAAGCTTACTCTTCAGTTTCCAATAGAATTCCTTGCTGATGCCAAGCACACTCGTAGCCTCAGCAAAGCTTTGTGTTACCTCAAATTATCTACCAGAGTCTGTGTCTCTGGTTAGGCAATGAGAGGGCCGTTTGAAAAATAACAGTGCAGTGCAAGTCTTCTTTCCTAGGCCTGATGCTCCGGCTGGCACACAGCCCTGAAGCATCTTTCTGGATGGCTGCTGCAAGGATATCACACCTCTGTGAGGTTACACTGTGTCTTTGTAGAATATCAAACCTACTTCCAGGGCTGGTCTTACTTTCTAACTGGCTTTTAGCGGCCTGAAAGACAGAGAGGTTTGGGATGGGGATCCAGTTGAAGAGCCGCAGTGCTCTCTTAGTGGATCATTTACACTGAGACAAAACCTATCTGCACAGAGCACAGAGCTCTCAGGGCCCAGGTTTAAGTGAGTCATGACAATCATGACAAATATCACCATCATCTGCTCCTGATGGAGAAGCAATAAAGGGCTTTGGGTTTGCCTTCTCAAGTATATGAATTTGTCTGTCTAAGTATACCTGTATGATTGAAAATGCCAGAGAAAACTGTTGCCCTGCACATACTTCTGGCCTCAAGAAGAGGACAAGAAAGGGTTGGGAGGAGCAACACAGTGTACAAAAGTGGCAGATGGAGAAAAAAAGGAGGAGGAGAAAGAAAGCTGGGAATATAAAACAGAGACTGTGAGAAAAAAAATGGTACAAATCTGAAAGAGTGAATCAATATAAAAATGTGGGAAAATAATCCAAGCCTAGAACAGTTATGTCAGTAGATCTGGCAGTGATATCTTTCCCTTCTGGTCCTCTGTTTGTCTTGAATGCTTACTTTCCCTTTTACATCCACCAGGACCAGGGGAAGATACCTCCTGATGTGCAATGGTCCTGGAAGAGACCAGAAGCCTGAGACTTTGGGAGGGAAAAAGCTGACCACTGATGGATTCCAATTTCAATTTCCCTGTTTCTTCAAAAACCTTCAAAACCTTCCAAGCAGGCTTTTGTGCTTTTGCTGGGATCTAGGTCTTTGGGCAATAGGCAAGTTTCTTAGTGCATTCAGCAGAAAAACTGCCAGCCAAAATGTGTGATAAACAGAAACTTTGTTTAGTGTTCAGAGTGTTTATTTATGTGTATTAGGCTCTCGTTGCGGTTGATAACGACTGTAAGCAAGAGCACCAAGCATTTTTCCTGTTTTTAGGATCCTTTTCCTCATGATTCATTGCTTTGAGGGCCTCTGCTTCTCTTAGGCTCCATGATTTAGCAGACAACACAGGAATCCCATGTTTTGCCCTTCCCATGCTTATACACAATCAGTGTAGCTATCTAACAATTCTCCAAAGTCTTCAAAATGTCTGGCTTTGCCTTCCCTTTAACTGCTGTACTTGGCCTTGGACTCTGAAATGCAAAGAAATGTCCCTTTGTCGTACAACAGATAAAATAGGTGAAGGTCAGGATGACCAAATTAATCAGTGGAATATGGAGCAGGTGTCCCTGGTGGGTGGCTGTGATAACAGCAGTCTGTTGGACAACCTTCATCCCAGTAAATGTCCCCAGTGTCCGGAGGCTACCCTCTGATCCACCACTCTCCACCAGAAGATATGCATCTTTCCATGCTCCTTCCCTTTCTCCTTTCACAATACATAGCTCCACTCCAGAGTTGGTTTGCCTGGTTTAGAACTGGATAATGAGACAGAAAGATGTTAAATGAGACTGCATCCTTGGTTTTTTGGGAATTTAAATGGAAATTATAAGATAAGAAGAAATACAGAAATGAGAACCACTGCTTCTGCATTATCCTCAAATGCACACACTCATCCTGGTGGATGAGAGGCTGGGCATGAGCCAGCAGTGTGCGCTTCCAGCCCAGAGAGCCAATTGTATCCTGGGCTGTACCAAAAGCAGGGCGAGGGAGAGCATTCTGTCCTCTATGCTTCTCTGGTGAGACCCCACCTGGAGTGCTGCATCCAGCTCTGGGCAACTCACCACAGGAAGGACATGAACTTGTCCAGAGCAGGGCCACCAAGGTGATTAGAGAGATGGAGAACCTCTAATATGAGGAAAGGCTGAGAGAATTGGATCTGTTCAGCCTAGAAAAGAAAAGGCTTCAGGGTGACTTAACTGTGGCCTTCCAGTACCTGAAGGGAGCACATAGGAAAGGCGGAGAGGGGCTTTTCACAAGAGCATGTAGTGACAGGACAAGGGAGATTGGCTTCACACTGAAAGAGAGTAGGTTAGATGAGGTATTAGGAGGGAAGTTCTTTGCTGTAAGGGTGGTGAGGCACTGGAACAGGTTGTCCAGAGAAGTTGTGGATGCTCTATCCTTGAAGATGTGCAAGGCTGGGCTGGAAGGGGCTCTGGTGAGCCATCTGGTTTAGTGAAATGTGTCCCTGCCCACGGCAGAGAGCTTGGAACTCCATGATCTTGAAGGTTCCTTCCAGTCCAAATCATTCTATGATTCTATGATAAAAAATAAATACATTTTGAAGAGGAAACGTGGCTCTAATTTCTAGACCCTTAGCTGGCTGAGTAAAGCAGGGCAAAATAAGATGATGAGGATTTTGAAGGAAGATACATCCTATACAGTTACACTTGAGTGAGACTCTGAGGAAAATTCCAAGAAACTACTTTTATATTAACAAAGTGGCTGTTGTTGACAAGTGGAGCATGTGGTGGAAGGAGATTGTTGTCAGTGTAAATGGTGGTTACTGGAGATGGGCTGTCACTGAGATAAAAATGAGGTGAAAAGGCTTCAGTTGGTGAAAAATGACATTGGCAAAATTGGTTTATTTCAGTTGAGGGGGTGCAGTGGTAGTCCCTAGCTGTCAGGACATGCTGTTCAGTAGAGTGGGTTATCAGACACATTCTTCATTTGTTGAATAATCTGTTAAGGACACAGATAATACCATTAAACCTAACCATGAAAAGCCAATAGAAACATTTATAAGTCATCATTGAGAGTGCCGTTCTGTACTGTCCTTGTTCCACACACACAGCTCTCAGTTATGTCAGCTCTTCACAGATCTAGAGTGGCTTGTGACCCTGAAGTTTCATCCTTTCCATGTTACTAGTGCATTACTTATTGGACAGTGAAAACAGGCAAAAGCCTTGGCTTTTTTGGAATTAGAAATCAGAGGCATTATTGGGAGACAAGTAAGTATGAGAAAGCAGGGGCAAGGCACCTTAGAAAATGCTCAGATTTAGCCTGAATCAAAAGATTGTTGTCTTTGCCATTCTGTTCCACGTAAATGCATATCTAAGACAGACCCTGGGCATAAGCAGAAATGCCCACCTGCACCCCAGCTTGTTGGCATTCCGAGCCAACTGCAGAGGAAGCAGTTGCTGGGAGCTGAACTGCTCCTCATTCACCGCTTTGAGGAGCTTCACTGCATTGCTGTTACATCATCTGTGGAAAACTGAGACGCCTGTGCTGAGAAAAAAATTTTCAAGCGTTTTTTTCACAAGTTTAAGTTCATTTTGAGCAGGAATGCAAGCCCAGACATTAAGAGGGAAGTGGCTAGGTGCGTGTGGTTCAGTACAGCACAGTTCTCTGCACAGCCGGAGTGGGTGCAGTGATGGAGCTTGCCAGAGGACTTGATCACCCTGCCAGGAGCCAGAAGCTGGCTGTGATGTGGATAACTAATAGTGCATGAGGAAAGTCTTCAAAATCTGTGTGGAGGTGGGTGCCAGCCATTAGATCATCTAACACTAAACAGGAATCTTGTATAGAGGTAGAGAACAAGCACACTTCTCCCTGAGGACTGTGAGATTAACCACATTTAATGCCTCATCTTTTATTGATGTTTCAGTCTAGACTTCTTGACAGCTTATGTTAACTTAAAGCATTGGGAAGAGAACCCTCCCCTAACTTTCGGGCAGCAGAAGACTTTTTTTGTTGCTTGCCACATTTGTGTCTGATGTCTCCAGTGGCAGAACACTGTATAAAGAGGTGGAGAAATCCAGGGGGTGGGAGGTGACACTCACCCCAACTTACCATCTACCCTGCCCAGCTGATAAAGGGCTGCCATGCTGAGAGTTTGCTCTTGCAGAGGATCATCCCTATTCAGCCTCTCTCCACCTCTCTCCAGACTCCAGGCAGGGGCAGGTGCCTGAAAATTTATGGATATGTGGGTATGATGGAGGTTGAAGACAGGCTAAAACTCCTGTCCCTTAAAGGCTGTATTTATTTCTTGAATTATGCTCATGGTAGCCCCTAAATAGACTGAGAACTATAATCATCAAACCAGTGAGACACTGACAGACATGACTCCATGTTTTTTCATTCAGGAATCCAAAATGTGAGGCCATTCTTATGCTGAGATAGTGCCTGAATATTTTTCATTGTTCAGGTGCCTTTAGAGCCTTGTTTCAAGGTGCTCTCTTTCAGCCTTGGGAAATGAGCTGCAGCAGGCCTTTGTCACAGCATTCCCTGGGTGCACTGTGTTCTGCTCTCCTTCCACACAAATGTGACATTTGCAGTGATAAAGGACAAGTAGAATATTGATAGGAGATAATTATTATCTTGCTAGGCTCCAGTTTCAGACCTAAGGAATTTCAAGGTCTGACAGAAACAGTGATTTTTATGAAGACTAGAAGGTGGGGGACAAAAGTTTTCTCATAATAGCTTGTAAATAATTTCTGATGGTGAACTTTTTCTTGATGGTTTTGATTAGAAATACTCACTGACAATTGTAGGTGGTTTTCAGCAAGCTGTTAGGGTTGGTGTGATCAATATATATATAAAATGATGATGAAAGTATCACTGCTTTCATATCCAGTTGTCATTCACAAAAATTATAAGTGGGTGGGCACCAATAGGCTGCAGAAGCTCTCACAACTGCAGGGATGATAGGAAGCTGTGGAGGGATACAGCTTCTCCCCCACTATGCTACGAGATAAGAGCATGGGCTCTGAACAGGGATCTTCATCTCACAGACCAATGCCGTTGACATTAAGTAGAGCTCTTCCAAGAGCAGGAGGAAGATTCTCAGTGTGCACTGTTTTTTACTGACAAGGATTCCATGCAAGCTTATTTCCTTTGGCATAAAACAGAAGAAAAGCCAATTAAACAGCAGAGTTTGAAAGGAGCAGTATTCCTCAGGGCCAAGGAGAAAAAAAAAAAAGATAAGTATAGGATAAAAGGATAAACTTAGAATCTGGTCTGTAAAACATCAACCTCTCTCCTAAAGAGAGGAGGAAAAGTTACAGTCCTGTCCAAGTCATTCCCCTACCTGCACTATTTCAGTAAAGGCAACTAGTCACTGGGAGGAGGCATTTGTGCTGAGGTAGGAATCACACTTGGTGTTTCAGGTATATTCACAGCTTGCAGGAATCCCCAGGACTTGAAAGAGGCCATACATTAGAACACGTGAGGTTTCTTTATGATGTATGGTTTTGTGACTCTAGTTAATCACTTTCTAAGCCTGTGTCTTCTCACTCTGGAAAAGGCCATATTCTTCCTCCCTTCATGAGTGTTTTCTAGGCCAGTCCAAGGTTCTTCTCATAATTACGGACTGCGCATGTTAAATGGCTCAAAGGTGAATGTCACCTCTCACTGTAAAACATTTTAGCTCTAGACCTAAAGTCTAGTGCTCGTAACAGCCACTATCCTTGAGATGTAAGGAGGGAACATAGGTGTAGGATGACAGAACCCTGCTCCGTGGTTGAGCGCTGGGGAAATGGTCCTTGGTGAAGGCAGAAGGTAGGGAAACCTTGGGGATGTATTCAGAAACCATCCTTCCAAGCACAGGGACCAGTTTCTCATTGTCTCACTGCTGGGGTGAGCCCTCAGTACAGGCAGACTCACCAGAGCTTTTCCTCTAATTGAGTTGAATGAACACAGAGGTGAATGTTGACAGTGAGTTTGTACTTCCATGGGTTTGCTCTTTCCCTCTCTTCTGTTCTGCCAAAAAGAACAGTGATGCTGACTGATTATGCAATTGAGTTCCGATTACTTCTTACAAGAAGAGTTACCTACAAGCTGACTGGCCAGTTTCCTAAAGTGCTGGTAAATCTTTTTGCAGATGGAAGCAACCACTCTCAAGCAGGTAAGGCAATAAAAATTCAGGCAACATTTTTCTGCCACACGCAAGGCAGAGAGAAAAGCCACCTTGCATCAAGCAGGAAGATGAAAGCCACGCCAGCTCTGAGTGGGGACTAAAGTGTACCACAGCATGCATTTCCACGACAAGCTAAAAAGACCCTGTGTGAAGAAGCATGGGAGTATTTAAAAAAAAATTTACTTCCCTGTGGATGCCACTCTCAGTTTTCAATCACTCATTCTCATGAGATGTAGTATTATTTATGGATGTTAATTTAAATTTTTTTTTGTTTTGTTTCTACTGATGCTTTGATGTTTCTGAAGACCTGCAGATGTGCTGCACATTAAAGTCACAAACTCAGGACAGCACAGAAGTAATTGAGAAGGCTGTCTCAAAAGCAATTATACTGCTTGACTGTATTTCTCACCCTCATGTTAACATAAGGATTTTGATGATGTCAAAAGACTTCATCTATGGTTGTGGGAAGTCAGAGGCAGCAGTGCAAACTGCTGTCCGTCCTAGGATTAGCTGAGAACCTGCTGGGCCCCTGGCTTGAGACAAGTCAGCCCAAACGCTCATAAGGGGGCAATGCAGAGGAACAAGACTCCTGGAGTTAGACATGCTGCTGCTCTGTCTTTCTTGAACAGCATCCTTTTGCTGCCCCTTACTTAAAGACTCAATTTCTTCCTTGACATATCTAATCTGTGTCTATATCTACACAGAGGTTTTAAAAATAGATGCATCATCCTACTGCAGGTACATAAACAGCTTGGTTGGATCACCAGGTAACAAATGTAAAAGTCAATCTGGTAACACATAATCTATATGTATTTACAGAAATGTTTTAGGTTTGCTTTTAAAGGATCTTCTGTGTAAACGGAGCAGTGTTCATGAAACTGTACAGAATACTGTGTGAAAACTGCTGGTGGTTTTTAACCACAGGTTCTTGGACTAGGAAAAAATATTTGCAGAATAAGTGCATTCAAATAATTTTTCAGTGATTCTTACATTGAGTCATCCCTGTCTACACTGACTTTTCCTCTGAAAACAGTTCTAATGTTGTTATACCTGTTCACTGTTGTAATATATTTCATATATCCTGAACAATTTAGGACTGTAGGATTTAATATAGTATGTTTCTGCTCAAAGGTTTCAGATGTGAATCTCAAATCACAAATACAGCTGTAGCTCAAAACTTCTCAATGCTTCTGAAACTAGAAAATATGGAAAACTTTATGTTGAATTATTTTAATGTGGTGTTCAGCTATTGGTTTTTGTGTAGGCTTCTTTTCATGGAGGCAAACTGTTGTGCAGAAACAAATATTCTGCAGAGAGAAGCAGACTGAGCTGGAGAGCACAAGCATGGTGGTGGTGAAGAGAAAACACATAATCCTGTTTCATGCCCATTTGCTGCTTGAATTTCCCTGTGCTGGCTCAAAACCCCTCACAGCAGGTACTTTCAAAATTGACTCTCCTTTCAGGGGGTCTAGTGTAATAGTACTTAAGTAGCCTTTTCTGAGCTGAATTATCTGTTTCAATTTTATGTTTGGCTTCAGCATTCATAGAACTGTCTCTCTGGGCTGAAAAGCTCAATTTCCCTACCAGTCATGCTCTCTTTGTACCCTTTACCCACTACAGAGCTTGGCAACCTTTGGCAGCCTGCTCCTGGCAGCTGGATTTTCCTTCTCTGCCAGGTTCTACTCTTTGGATATTCTTTAAACCAGATAATCGCCCGGGAGGTCAAAAGAGAGAGTCTGGAGTTTCTTTACGAATTTAAATGAAAATGGTTAAGCTAAGGGACCTCTCCAGTATATTCTGTGAAATATAAATGACCAAGCTGGTTATATGACTTCTGCCTGCTTCCTGATGCCAGAAGCAGTTGATACTGCTCCCAGCAGTTTTGCTCCTGGGAGATTAAGACAGATTGATCACAGTCTATTTGCTGGTGAAGGAAAAAGGAGTTTCCAGAAGCACTAAGTTTGCTCTCCTGGCACAGAGTGGCTTCATTTTACACTTTACTACCAGATCCAAGATGTAAAAATGTAAATGGTGCAAGAATGCTACACCGTATGTCTCTGACTTTCACTATTGTGCCTTTGGAATTATTAATTTAATGAAAAGGAATCAGTTTTGTTTTCCTCAGCAATAACAATCTGTCTTTAGGTAATAGAATATATTTGGATAATAGAACAAGTGTGCTTGGCAAGGGTGCTTTAACATGAGGTCTGCTAAAATACTTCTAAAATTTGGTAAAGCCACATGACTCTCAGAGAAAGAGGAATCAATGCACTCTTTTTATTGCAGAAACCAGTCCAGTGATATGAGATAGCAGCTTGCAAAAGGCTCCCTGCACATTAGGAGCAAATCCCTTACTTCCCCTTGTAAATGTGGAAGTCTTGGGCTCTAATCCTTGTCCTGAATATGGCTTATGTATCTCTGATAAAAATTGAACAAGGAAACTAAATACCATTGTAAGCAGAAACCTGATGCCATTCCTCTCAGTCATTTCTGGAAAGCACCCTTAGAAAGGGCACCACAGTCAAGCTGCTTTGTACTTATTCCTTACCTTATCCCATAACTCTTGGGTTTCTTTTCTGCACTCCTCCTACCTGCAAACACCATGTCCCACCTTCCTCATTCCAAACGCCCTGTGCCAGACTATATCCCTGGAGCTGGGGAACATGGCATTTTATTAGGAATTAAATCAGTTGATGCAAACAATCAAGTGATAAGACTTTGGTGGACCTGAAATTCAGGATTCCTGCTGGCTAAGATGGCATATAAAAGGATGCTGCCACCGGTTCTACCAGCTGCCTTGAACTGAACATGGGTCTGATTTCTTTAACTTTAAAGCAACATGGAAACTATTTTGTCCAAATAAGAATGGCAATTCAAATCCTCTGCACTAAAAAAGCATCTAAAACATATTTTAAAATAGAAATCAACCCAGGTTAAACCTTGGATGAAATCTGCTATGACACCAATTACATAATATAGTTGATATAATAGCATACCAATAATATAGTTACTTTTTGCTAATTAATGACTAATTAACTTCTAATAAAAAAGTGAATTTTATTAGAAGTGAATTTTCTAAAATTTTTACAAGTGTGATCTCATCTGGGGCCTGATTCAGCTATAGAAAAAACGATTTTTACAGTCGTTGGACAAGAGCTGCAGTGGCTTTGTAAAAGACATATATGGCATGAAAGCCCAAAAGGAAATACAGTTTTTTTTTTTTTT
>VZTA01015551.1:7709-49370 GCA_013398855.1 Mohoua ochrocephala | reverse complement strand
ATGATATGATATATATTTTTTTAAATGTATAAAATATCTAATATATAAAAATATATCTTTTTATATTTTTATAAAGAAAATCCTGAGGGTTCCTGCCCGTTCCTGACTGATCTCGGGCTCTTCCCCTCCGTGTGCCGGGATCCAAAGCCTGGCAATGAGGGAAGGAAGGTGGGACCCTGTGGGATCCACCAGGGCTGAGCTGCTCACGGATCCCAGGCTCCTCCCTGGGACAGGAATCCCAGGATTTGGGCTCTCCGGGGTATCCCTGCACCCCGGCCGGACCCCTGAGCTCCCAATCCAGCAGAAACTCCGAAATGCAGAATTCCCGCTCCGGCTGAGGATGGAAAATCCGATTTTGGTTTTTTTAAACCTGTTTTATACCAAGTTTGGGGCTCGCAAAGGCTTCATCCGACTGCTCGTCCCACTCGAGAGCATCCCTTTAAAACAGCCTGGAAAAGCCTCGCATCCCACAGAAATAAAGGATGGGAAAAAGTCTGGGATCCATCCTTCTCCCCGATCCCAGAGGGATGGGAGCAGCCCCCCTCATACCCATGGAAGAAGGGAACAGACACCAGGAATTTTTAAAATACCATATTTTTAATCCTTAAAAAATACCAGGACAGTATTTCCCGAACCTCATCCCGCATCCAGAAACATCCGCTTCCCTTTTCTCCATAAAATTAATATTAGCATAAATAATTCTGCTATGCCAAGGGCACATTCCTGCCCTCACATTCCCATGATTTCCATGGCTCCAGCTATGTACAGGTATGATACAGGTGGGGGCCCTCGCTGGCCACCAGCTCCCCAAACTGCTTTGCTGGGACAAAACTCATCAAACTGCTTCTAATTAGTGAATTAATTCTTTTTAAAATTATTTGAATTTTTTTTTTCCTCCAGGATTTTTCTTTTTTTTCCCTTTCTTTCCTTCCTCTTTTTGGAATAATTATGTACAGCTGGACACCGGAGATGGGCATTAAGGTGCTTGAAATCCCAACAATTCCATTCAGTGCATTCAGACTAATTAAAGCCTCCTCTTAATTACTCCCCTTAACGAAGGCAGTTTGAGAGCCGTGGCCAGCAGAGCCCGGGATTTGCTACGGCTCCACCACGGGAAGGAGCAATCCATGGGGTTTTTTTTCGGGATATTATTATTATTATTTTCAGGAGTTTTCCAGCCCCACATCAGGGACACCTCATGGCGGTGTCCCCTCGTCCCCGCTGCTGCCACCTCGGTGAAATCCCAGTTGGAAGCTCCTCCGAGGAGATTTTGGGGAATTTTTGGTTGGTTTGAGGGGTTTTTGATGGCTTTTAGGTGCTGTCCCACGAGGGGTGTTCGCTCGTCCCGCTGCAAAGCCAAGCTCGGCCCCCAAATCCCTCAGGATCCCGGGATTCCCGGGCTCTGGAGCTGGGAAGGGGCTCCTGGCCCCGTCAGTGTCACTCCATGCCTTGGGAATTCTGCTCCTGCTCCGCCGCTCGCCGGCGGCTCCCGCTCTTGAAAAACCCGAGCTGTGGGGAGGGAAGAGAAACAAAAGCCCACTGTTATTCCAGGAGCTTGCCCTTAGTGGGACAGCAGCTGGAAGTTGACCCTGGATGTAATTGATATGGAAAATGAGATTTTGGAGGAGCTTTTGGGGGCTTTGAGGAGCTCGTGGGGCACTGGACATGGATCCAGAAGGTCCCTCCACGCATGGAATCTCCAAAAATCCCCCAAAAGGTGCGGCCTGAGGGCTGCTCACCTTCCAGAGCGCCAGGACGAGCAGGGCCAGGAGCAGGAGACCTCCGAAGGTGCTTCCCAGGATGATCCAGATGGGAATCTGCGACTCCTCGGGCTTGGAGATCTCAAACGTGATCTGGGAGGAGAGAAAAAACCACTGCAGATTCCAGGCAAGGTATGGAGGGGAAAAGGGAATAGCAGGAATGCTGAGCACCCCTTCCTTTGGCAATGCTGCACCAAGGATTTGGCTGAGTTTTCCCTGCGGAATCCGGTGATTCCAGGATTGGAGCTTTACTCCGGCCACAGCTGCACCGAGTTTCTCCAGACCTCGGTGCTCAGCCAGGGTCACTCCAGCCCTTCTGCTATCCACAGGGATTTTCCCGGTGCAGCCATAGCAGGGCGTGGCAGCGTCCCAAAGCTCTGGATCCCACAATCCGGGACTCACCTGGCGGCTGGGATCCTCCTCCCGGAAAATGAAGGGGCTCCGGAAGCGCCGCTGGAGAGCGGCGTTCGTGGTGAGCTTCAGTGCCTTGAACTTCAGCTGCACGGAGAGGGCTGGGATGAGCATCCCACATGGAAAAGGAGCCCCCGTTCCCAATGGGATCCATCCCAATGACAGCAAAAAGGAGGTTTTAAATTAATTAAAGTCACATGGATTAATTAGTTACGGAATTAGATAATCCACGATGAGGTGCTGTGTGGGATGCTGGATGCACAATCCAATAGGATAAGCGGCTTTGGGAACAAAAATCACCCTCCACACGCCTGGGCTTCCCGGGGAGGGGAAAATCCCCACATTTTTGGGGTGTGAGGGGGATTTATCTCCCAAATCCACGTTTTCTGCGGAGCACTCACTGCTTTCAGAGACTTCATCCACAGATTTCCACGCAAGTGCAAGTTCAGCTCTTCGTTGGGCGCCAATTCCACCTCGCAGTCAATGGAAACCACGTCGGAGTTGCTGTGGTTCTGCAGAGGGAAATGTGGGATCATCGCTGGAAAAGGAGGGAAAATCCCACTGGGATCCATCCCTGGCACGCACTGAGGGAGGGAGAATCCCGCCTTCCCGTCCTCCTGGATGGCCAAATCCCCACATTCTTTAAAACTTTCTCCCCCTCTTTCACCCCAAGCTTCCCAGATTTGCTGGGGTTTGTGCTGTTCTTTCCCTGCAGGTTTTCCCTTGGAAAAGAATGATCCTGATCTTTGTGAGCTGGAGAATCCCCTCGTTCCCCGTAAACCCCGACTGTTAATGGGGCTTCATTTGCAGTGGCTGAGAGGAAAAATTAAAATCAAATGACTGAAGGCCTTAGAAATCCCCTAAAAATTCCAGCATCCATGTGCCCCTCCCCTCCCATGTCCATGGGCCATCCCTATTCCAGGTTTTTCCCTGTTTTGGGGTATCCTGGAGCCAGGATCAGCCCCGTGGGGGTGAGTACCAGGTGTGGGGTGCGGGACAGGTCCTCCTCCGATGGGGTTCTCCGGTAGTCGGTGGTGTTCCCCCAGATGCTGCAGGTCGTGTTTTCCTGCGGGACAAGCCAATGGAATTCCAGCATGGACACAGGGATTGTGGTGACCACTTCCCTGTGCTCCCATCCCAAGGGAATTTGGAATCCCCAGCATCCCCCGGGGCTTTGCTGGAGCTGGGATTGAGTGGCTGGAGGAAGCCCTGGAATCCTACATGAAATAATTCCCAAGTTTTGTTCCTCTTCCCAGCAAAACTCAGCCTGGCAGGGAGCCCCATCCCAGATTCCAGCCAGGGGTGCCAGGGTGACACCGGTGTCATGGGGACTCAGCCAGAGCTGCAGCACAACATATTCCCAACTGAGGCCAAATCCATCCCTAAAAACCCCATCCATAAAAACCCCAGGCTACTTCCACTGACTTGGGCAGCCCCAGGATCTGCTCCCAGCCCTCACAGTCCAGGCCCAAGCCCGGAGTTCATCCCAGCCACAGCCGCTGCTTCCCAGACCCTCAGGAATTCACTGCACACTGGAGAGAGGTTGGGATCGGAGAATTCCTTGGACTAAACCCTTTGGACGCTGCCGTTTTCCATGTTCCCAGCCAAGGGAATGCTGAAGGATCTCCGGGCACGAGCCAGGTGTGAGCACAGCCAGTGTTCCCGAAAGATGGAGGGACATTCCATGGAATTCCTCCATCCTCATCCCTGTGCAGGAGGGATCTATCCATCCTAAACCGGGCTGGAATCCAATCCGAAACCAGGCCAGAATCCTATCCTAAACTGGGACAGAATCTCATCCAAAACCATGCTGGAATCCCATCCTAAACTGTGCTGGAATCCCATACTAAACCAGGCCAGAATCTCATCCGAAACCATGCCGGAATCCCATCCCAAACCATGCCGGAATCCCATCCCAAAGCATGCTGGAATCCCATCCCAAACCAAGCTGGAATCCCATACTAAACCAGGCCAGAATCTCATCCGAAACCATGCCGGAATCCCATCCCAAACCATGCCGGAATCCCATCCCAAAGCATGCTGGAATCCCATCCCAAACCATGCTGGAATCCCATCCTAAACTGAGCTGCAATCCTACCCTAAACCAGGCCAGAATCCCATACTATACCAGGCTGGAATCCCATCCTAAACCGGACTGGAATCTCATACTAAACCGAGCTGGAATCCTATCCTAAACCAGGCTGGAATCCCATCCTAAACTAGGCCGGAATCCCGTCCTACCTGGTCTGCCCGGAATTCCGTGGGCAGCAGAAGCCGGTTGCCCGCGCGGGTGGCCACGGGCACGGTGATCTTTAGGGTCACCCCTCGCACCGGGAAGAATCCCAGGTTCTGCAGCTGCCAGGGAAGAGCACAGGGATGTGCTGGGATCGCTGGATGGGGATCCCGGCTCCCAGGGCAGATCCCAAATCCAGGAAAATCCCTCAGGGATCCAATTCCTGCTCACCGTGAAGGTGCTGTGGAAGGGGGGCCCGATGGGGTTGGATCCATCCAGGGAATTGTTGGATCGGATCTCGAAATAGTCCAGGCTTGACGTCCTGTGGGACAAAGGGTGACAAAGGGGTTTGTAGGGTTTTCCCCTTTTCCTTGTAGGATTTCCCCTTTGTTTTTAGGATTTCTCCTTTTCTTTGTAGGATTTCCCCGTTCTTTGCAGGATTTTCTCGCCTCTTTAATAAAGCAGAGCCATCCAAGGCCCTGGCTGAGGTCTGGATGCCACAGAAGGTAAATCAATCCCTGCTCTGCAGCTGGAGAGGCGGGAAAAGAGCCAGGAATATCCTTTGGGAACCCATTCGGGAGCACCTGTGATGGCCCCAAATCCCCACATTCTTTAAAATTATCTCCCTCCTTTTTCACCCCAAAGTTCCCAAATCTGATATTTTCTGTGCTCTTCTTTTCCTCCCAAGTTTTCCTTCGTTCTGGGCTGGAGAATCCCCTCGCTCCCCGTAAATCCTAAACATTAAAGGGGTTTTATTTGCGGCGTCTGAGTCAAAAATATAAAATGACCGAAGGGCTGAAAAATCTCCTAAAAATTCCAGCGAGCAGTGCCAGGGAATGTGCTTTGGGATCCCTGATTTTCCTATCAGCGCGTTCCTAAATCATCTCTGCCTCTGTCCCTGGCTCTCCTGGACTTTAATTCCCGCCGATTCCACGCTCATCCCACAGCTGAGCTTCCCTCCGATGGTTTTGTGGGATGGCCGCCGGCCCAGACACTGGGAACACCTGTTAGGGCCATTATTACCTCCAAGAAATCCCAGGTTTTTTTCCCATAAAAAATTGCCCTCACACCTCTTTAATAACTTCTGGGCCTTTAAACGTCGGGAGAATCCAGCTCCCCACGGCTCGGGAATTTTACCAAAAGCTCTCCCTGATTTTATGGTTCCTCCAGCTCCCGCTTTTTCAATACATTCCCAAATGAAAGCTCTGGCTGAAGGCTGCTCCCCGCAGCGTTTTCCAAGGGATATTCCCAATCCATGACCTCCCGGGAGCCGCATCCCGTTCCAAACCCCGCACCTGGTGAAGAGCAGGTCGGCCTCGTACTTCAGCTGGAAGTTGAGGTGGGCGAAGTTGTCCTCCTTGGTGCTCTCCTTCTCCTCGCTGTCACTGCAACAGCAGCAGGGCCGAGGGGGTCAGGCAGGAGCCAAATCCCCTTGGGAATTCTTTTTTTGGAAAGGCTGAACTTTTTTTTTGCTTTTTGGTCAAAGCAGGATTTTATTCCGGGATTTTTATGAATCTCCATAAAAGGCTTTGGAGGGAGGTGTCAATCCTGGCAGCTGAAAGTGGTGCAGGGGAATCCTCCCCTGCTCTGATAATTGCTGAAATTATTGGAATTTTAAAAAAAATTTAAAATTAAAAAAAATTTAAAATATTAATTAATTAATTAATGAAATTTCGCTTCCCTGTGGGAAATCTCTACTGTGCAGGAATTGGGAGTAAGGAGAGTTTTGCAAAATTCTTGGGAGATATTTTTCCCGGGAAATATTTGCGGTGGGAGCGTGGATGAGAAAGCAGCAGTGGCTGGAGATCCAGCAGAGCCTGGCAGCTTCCACAGGCACAGAAAAATCATGGATACAAATCCCCAGATAAATAAAACCAGCCAGGTTTGGGAGCGCGGGGCTGGGATAACCCACAGCAACCGGGTCTCCATGGGGTTATTCCATGGAAAGCCTCTGGCTGTGGGGGAAGGAATCCCGAGGGAAGCTGGCAGCATCCCAGGGTGCCCAGAGAAGCTGTGGCTGCTCCTGGATCCCTGGAAGTGTCCGAGGTTGGACAGCCTGGGATAGGGGAAGGTGTGGGAAAGGGGTGGGACTGGATGGCCCTTAAGGTCCCTTCCAGCCCGAACCATTCCACGATTGTGTGATTCCAGAGGGAGAAAGCATCCCCAGACCTGCTGGCAACCATGTAGATCTCCAGGCTCTGCAGGAAGACGGACTTGCTGAATTCAAAATCCAGGCGGAAAGCGACCTGTGGAGAAGGGAAAAACATCGGGACAAACATCAGCAGGAATAAAACCCCAAGTGCTGAGCAGGGACGGTGCGGGACCCTGCGGGTGACACCATTCCCAATCCCACTGGGACTTTCCAGGAGCGGAGCCTTTCCAGGCAGAGAGGACTTTTGCAGGGATTGTTTTTTCCCTGCAATCGGAGCAGCGAGCGGGCTCCCTTTGGAAGCGGATCCCTCCCGAGGCCCGGGATCGGCGGGAAGGAGGAGGCAGCCGGAGGGAGCCAACACCAATAAAATGGGATAAATGTGATAAATGTCACATCTGCGGTGACCTCAAACTGTCTGGGCCGGCACAGCTGACTGGAATATTAAAGCTCCCGCTGCTCCGGGGCCAAAATTCCATTTCCAGCCTGTCTTTGTTTTGGCAGGCCCGGCAGTACCTGATGGCCCGGGATGCATTCCCAGCCCCCGTAGGTCATGGGGAGCCGCGCTCCGTGTGCAGCCACAGGCATCCCACCGGGATTTTTGGGAGCTTTAAAGCCGAGCCTGGTGCCTGAGGCTCATCCATCATTATCCAGGAAAGGTTTCAGACGGATACAGGAGCTGGGGAGATTTTATCTGCAGATCCCACTGCTGTTGGTCCCTTTTCCCACAGGAGTATGGAGTGGGGAGGGGGAATTCCACATGGATCCTCAGTGGCTGCATCTCCCCACTTTTCCTTCCCGACCTTATCCCTGATTTGATGTTTCCAAAGGGGTTTATGGCTTATAAAAATGGTTCTCACTGGATTTGGGCTCATCCCAAATACTGGGAACACTGGTTTGGAGGATGACACCACCCAGGGGGGCTTGGACAGGCTCCCAGCAGGATCCAGAGGCCCCTCGGAGCCAGGAAAACCTCTCAGGCAGGGAAGGACCCTCATCCTACAGGGAATGAGCTCAGGGAAGTTCCCATCAGTGGTCTGAAGCCAACACAAAATTTTTCCAAAGGTCTGGAGGCAAATTCTGTCACCTGGAGGAGCTGGGTTGGATTTTGGGGCTCTCCCGAGCACCAGGGCAGGATCCCAACCATCCCAGCTTCCCTAAGATGCCTTTCAAACTCCAAAAGGGAAGAAATCAAAAGCCACCCAGATGTGATGTCACTCAGATGTGACAGACGTGACCCCAGGGGCAGAGGGTCCATGTCCCGCGGGTGAAGGAGCAGATGGAAGTTGGGAACGTCCTACCTTGGCCTTGGCGCGGAAGAAGGGGTAGCTGACGTTGCACACCCTCCGGGTGGGGTGTCTGTCGTCACTGGCGCAGTCGATGTTGATGTCCGTGTCGTCCTGAAATGGGACACGGAGTGTCCGGGACACTGGGAAGGAGCCCCAGGAGCCCCAGGAGCCGGCTCTTTGGGAAATGGGAAACACCGGAGGGGCTCCACACGGGCCTTGGCTTTGGGGAGACAACCAATCAATGACCAACCAACCAATGACCAACCAATGACCAACCGACCAATGGCCAACCAACCAACGGCCAACCAATGACCAACAACCAACCAACCAATAATCAACCAATGAACAACCAATGACCAACTAACCAATGACCAACCAATGGCCAACCAAAAACCAACCAACCAATGACCAACCAATGGCCAACCAAAAACCAACCAACCAATGACCAACCAATGGCCAACCAACCACCAACCAACCAACCAATGACCAACCAACAACTAGCCAAACAATTTCCAGCTTCCTGATTCAAATCCTCTTCCTGAATCTAATTACCTCAGTGAATGAATTTAACTGCTGTGAATGAATGAACCTGATTATTCCTGGCATTCCTGATTTTTCTGTGATGAGGAGTCTTTGGGAAGCACCGAGGGATAACATGAGCTGTTATCCTGCATGGCCACCAGCTAAGCCGGAACTCCCTCACCTCAACACCTACATTCCTGCTGCTGGAAAACTTTCCCTCTCTCCAGTCAGGCTGGAGAAGCTCCTGCCCATCGCAAAGCCCTGGTGGGATGGGATGGGATGGGATGGGATGGGATGGGATGGGATGAGACACCAACCCTACTCTGCCTCCTCCACAACCCTACCAGAGGTTGTAGCCTGGTTGTAAGTGGGTGTCCACCTCACCATGAGGGGATGAGCTATTCCAGCTTTTCTCCCTGTGTCAGACCCCACAAGGGTCTCAGTTTGAACACTGCCACCGGGAAAGTCCTACCCAGGAGCTGGAATATCCCAGCACCAGCCACCAGCAACAGCCTGGAGCTTCTCCCACTCATCTGCTGAAATTATGGACTTTTTGGGGCCACGGCAGCTTTTTATTTGTATGGCACAGATATCCATCCCCTCTGGATGTTCCTTCATAAGGAGCAGCAGCCAGGAGCCCGTTATCCATGACTCTTCCATGACCAGCTGCAAATATTCCCTATAACCGCTGCTGCCCGGTGCTTTCTGCTCCACATCATCCCGGGGATTTTCCCTGCTCCCCTCACTCCGTTTGGAATAATCTCCAAAAAATGCATTTTTCTTGTTTTGTGGGCAACGAGCCCCACAATTTTCCCCTGGCACGGCTTGGAGAAAAACAAAGGAGATGGGATCTGCGGGCGGGGATGAAGTCATGGGGGGGTGAGGGAAGGCTCAGCAGCATCAGCACATTCCCAAACCTCGCTGGGAATAGGGAGGAGTTGCTCCAAGATCCAGTGAGTGCAAGGGTGAAATTTTCGGGAGCAGATGGGACACTCTGGGATCATCCAGAGAAAGCCATGGAGAGGTGGCATCGCCCGGCTCGGTGCTGAGCTATGGCCACATTCCCATGATCAGCCCCTACTTCCAGGAGTTATTTCTCAGCTGCAAAAACTCATTCCTGACAGGAACTTGGCCGTGTGCAGGGAGTATTTTTAAACAACTGGAGGAGAAAAATAGAGGGAAATAATTTCCTCTGGGTTTGACCTTCGCTCGAGCTCTTAAAACTCAAACGTTTTTGTATTTCCAAAATAAAGAGCTGGAAGTGCTTAGAAACTGAGCCCATAAACAGCTCTGATTTATGAGGGATGGAGACAGATTTGGGCTCTGCTTTAGGCTGCAGCTTTCTCATCGGGCCGGGATTAGCAGCGCCCCTGGAAAGGCCTGGATCTCCCCCGGGAGCCTCACCTTGGGGATCAGGCTGGCGAACTGGAGGTTCCTGGAGAAGGAGATGTTGAGGACGGTGCTGTAGGCGTTCTCCCCGCGGTTTTCCAGCGTCGCTTCCACGGCCACCCTTCTCCTGCTGCTCTCGATGACGAAGACGGAGGCGTCGAAGGAGAGGCTGAAGGCCGAGCAGTCCCCCCTCCGCAGCACCCTCCGGCAGAATTCCCTGCAAGAAGGGGCATTCCCGGGATTTTACGTCCATGGGCAGTGCATGGAAATCCCTGCTCTCCCTCCATCCTGCTGTGCTGAAAGAGGAATTACGAATTCCTCTTTTTGTCCATAATTTTGGGATTTTTGGCCAATGGTGTGAAGCTTTCTCAAACATTATTAGGAATGCTCGGGACGACTGGGATGTAGGGAAAAAACAGATCCCATGCCTTAGCAAAGGTGGCCCCAAGCCCTGTCCAACTTGGCCTTGGACACTTCCAGGGATCCAGGGGCAGCCACAGCTTCTCTGGGAATTCCAGCCCAGCCGCTCACCACCCTCCCAGGGAACAATTCCTTCCCCATATCCCATCTATCCCTCTTTCAGCTTAAAGCCATTCCCCATCTCCTGTCCCTCCATCCCTTGTCCCAAGTCCCTCTCCAGCTCTCCTGGAGCTCCTTTACACCCTGGAAGGGGCTCTAAGGTCCCCCTGGAGCCTTCCCTTCTCCAGGTGAACATTCCCAGCTCTCCCAGCCTGGCTCCAGAGGGGCTCCAGCCCTCGGAGCAGCTCCGGGGCCTCCTCTGGATTCAGGGATAACCTTTAATAGCTCCTTAACCACGGAGCTGCAGTGTGGAATTATTTCCATGAGTCAAGCCCGTAATTGCCAGGTGGGTAATGCCAGCCTTGCAGTTATTCCCTGTTATTTCCTGATTTGTATCCCTGGAACTCATCACCATGGCACCAAATATTAGTTGGTTTGTGGATTCCCTGAAAAACCACGGATTCATTCCAGGCAGGGAGCAGGAAGAGGCTCAGAATGCCAAGGAGCACCTCATGGAGGGCTTGGATGAACCTTGTGGTGATGCTGGATGAAGGACCAGTGACGACAGAATTTGTGGAGCATGGATTGGGGCCAGATTTTGGAGCCTCCCCCAGTTGGTGACACTCTTGGAGGATCCTCTGGGTCACCTACTCACATGGCACTGGGAATGTCACTTCTGGCATCCAGCACCAGATCGGGGACACAGTGCTCGTCCTCATTGCAGCCATTCCAGAAAGGGACCTGAGGGGACAACGAGAGCAGCTCGGTGACGATTCCCCCGCAGATAAATCTGCCCTGGTGCCCTGGGAGGTGGCACTCTGGGAGGTGGCACTTTGGGAGGTGGCAGCTGCTACCTACAGAGACCCTGAGCGAGGTGGGCCATCCATCATCCAGCATCGGGCCGTGCTCAGGATGCTCCAGCTCGTAGTCGATGGAGAACGTCACCGGCTTCACGTAGTCAGCCGTGTCCTGTGACACACGGAAAACGTCGGAGAGGAGCCCTGGGGTGGGCAGCACCTCAGGGTGTCCCTCAAAGGTCACAGATCTGTCCTGAAGCCCCAACCCAGGCTGGGATGTAAGGAAAAAACAGATCCCATGCTCCAAGGTTGCTCCCAGCCCCATCCAGCCTGGCTTTGGACACTTCCAGAGATCCACAGCTTCTCTGGGAATTCCAGTGCCAGGGCCTCACCACACTCACAGCCAGGAATTCCTTCCCGATATCCCATCCATCCCTGCCCTCTGGAAGCCCCTCGGAGCTCTTCCTTTGCCTTGCAGAGGGATGCTCTGAAGGGAGATGTTTTTTGGGCTAAATCACGAGCTCCAGCTCCAGCTCCAGCCTCAGATTTCCCAAAAGTTCACGGCAGTTCAGGCCAGGGCTTGGGGCTGGGCCAGTCTGGCAGCTCGGGCCTGCCTGGCCTGCACAAGGTTCTCCTCATTCCCTGGGAATGTTTGGCTTTGGCCAGGTTTGTGCATCAGCTGTTCCCTGCGAGCGACGGATTCACCAGCTCTGCACCCAGGGGTGGGACCCTGCTGGGTTGGAGGGGACAGAGGGGGACACCGCCAGGGACTGGCACAGGGACACTCGATTCCCGATGGAAAAAATGAGCATTCCCGATTTTTGGAGCAGGAGAAGCAGCCCGAGCCGGGGATCAGGAACGCACGCCCTCCGCAAGGACACGGCCCATGGAACGGAGCACGTGGAAGCTGGGCCCGCAATGATGTCACTGCTTGGGGACCCAGCAGCTGCCACGTGCTGGCAGCTCCGGCCCTGACCGCAGCAAACCGGCGGGAAGGAACCCAGCGGGAAGGAATCCAGCGGGATGAGGCTCATTCCCACCCCAGGAAGCCACCACGGGATGCGTCTCGGGGCTGGCTGAGGCGAACATCCCAGCCTCGTCCTCCAGCTCCGCACTCACCAGGACGTGGAAGGGGAGGGTGTGGCAGAGCTCCTGCCCGGCCGGCAGCTCCAGCCCGCGCTGCGCCGTCCTGTCCCCGCTGTCGTCCAGGTGCGCCCGCGGTGAGTAGCGGCGCTCGTCGATGGTCGTGTTGTACCTGAGCCCTGCGAGGACAGGCCCAGCTCAGGCCTTGGGGCCACACACCCCAATCTCAGGGACAAGAGTGGCCCCAGTGCCCATTCCCTGCTGAGGGAAATCCGGGGAAATCAGGTTATAGCCTGCTGCTGACACACTTCTGGGAAAAGCTTCCCCTCTCCGAAACGAGGAGTTTAAGAAATGAATTATTTCAAGACCCTGTGGAAAATCTGTGCAGGGATGGAATTTTTTGCCTCTCACACGTTCACGTGCCAATCTGGAGGTATTGGAGCACACCTGGGTGATTTATGGAGATCCTTTGCTTCCTGCACTGCCATTGGAAAGAAACTGGAGATTCCCAACCCAGCACCAAGCAGGGATTGCAGAGAACCACAGAATCCCAGGATGGTTTGGGCTGGAAACACCTCCAACTCCATCTCATTCCAGCCCTGCCATGGGCAGGGACACCTCCCACTGTCCCAGGCTGCTCCAAGCCCCGTCCAACCTGGCCTTGGACACTGCCAGGGATCCAGGGGCAGCCACAGTTTCTCTGGGAATTCCAGCCCAGCCCCTCACCACCCTCACAGCCAGGAATTCCTTCCCCATATCCCATCTAACCCTGCCCTCTGGCAGTGGGAAGCCATTCCCTGTGTCCTGTCCCTCCATGCCTTGTCCCAAGTCCCTCTCCAGCTCTCCTGGAGCTCCTTTACACCCTGGAAGGGGCTCTGAGGTCCCCCTGGAGCCTTCTTTTCTCCAGGTGAACATTCCCAGCTCTCCCAGCCTGGCTCCAGAGCAGAGGGGCTCATCCAGGGGGTGACTCTTCCAAGTGGAGATAATGTAAAACCAAATAAATAAGGAAATCCCACTCAGTTTTTATCCCATGGGGACAGCAGGAGGGAGAAAAACACTGGATTTGACAGCACAAAACAAAACTCTTGCTCTGGGGGATGGGAATTTTCCCTTTCGCTTTGGATCCCGATTTTCCTTTGCCAGCGTTTGCTGCTGGATTGCAGGCGCTGAGCCGCTATCGCTTCCCTGCTCCGCTGACTCCCGGGAATTCGCCGGGTGGACTCGGGGTCACGGCACCATCCAAGGGTTTAACAGGAGAGCCGGCCAGCTCCACAGACTCCCGGGGATATTAGGGAAACGAGCACATCTGGCCGGCAGATGTGTCCCGCTGCTGCGGCGGGAGGGACGGATGAGCCCCGCGGAACGCGGGCCGGGCACGTCCTCTCCTGTCCCGCTGGGGTGACATTCCCGTCACACAGAGCACGGGAAGGAAACCCCGGGAGATCACAGCCCAGGGAATAGGTGAGGGATGAGGTGGGATTTATCCTGGAGGTGTTTCTTTTGGCAGAACCATCACCAGAACCTGGAGACTCGGCCGAGATAGGGACAAACGTGGGATGTGGGACACCAAAGGGATGTGGCAGAGGGACACGTATGCTCCTCCAAGCTCCTGGATGGTTTCCATCCCAAAAGCTGGGTGTTTCCATGGGGCCAGAGACCCTGAGCAAGGCAGGAATTGGGGTTTTGTCCTTACCCACGGTGGCAGTCTGGAAGTGGGCGGAGAGGAAGAGGGCGGTGAAGCAGACGAAGGCCCTCATGCAGGTGGCCTCCTTCCCGTTGCGCTTGCAGTCCTTGGTGAAGATGTTGATCTTGGAGGGCTCGAAGCGGAGGCTGGCGTTGATCTGGACCACGCTGCGGGACCTGCGGGGTGGGGAGAGGGCGTGGGATTGGATCCAGCACGGGATGGGACATCCTGGAGTCTCCCACAGCTCCAGGTTTGCCCTTTTCCTTCCTTTTCCCTCCTTTTCTCAGGAGGTTGAGGAAGACCAAAGGCCCTCTCCAAGCAGAGCCCAGGGTGACCCATCTCGGCTGGGCACAGCCACCCTCCGTCCCCAGAGCTTCAAGGGACTCCCCAGACACTAATTAATATTGGAAAATATTGCTCTAATTAAATCAGAGCAGAGGGATCCCGGGCAAATCCCCACCAATCAGTTTGGAACTCCTGGAGAACTACGGATGAAACTCAATGGAAAATCAGCTCTGGCATCTTTTTAGGGCCTGAGGGCACTGAGATCCTACAGCCCTGTTGGACAGGGGGTTGTTATTTGGGAAAGATGGATCAGATTGTCAGGAGATCAGAATTTCTGGGAAGGTGGATCGGACTACTGGGAGATCAGTTTTCCCTGGAAAAACGTCGGCATGATTTGGGCAGAGGAAATCGGGAGAGGGCACAAAGGGTCCCTGGCTCACCACAGCACCACGGCGTTCCCCAGGGAGCCCACAGCCAAGTCCACGAGTCCATCCTCATTCAGATCCAGCTGCCCGTGGATGCTGCATCCAAAATACATCAGGCCCGGAGCGAGGTCGGCGGCCGCGATCCGCTGGAAAGGAATGGGAACAATCCAGGCTGGATTCCAGCGGGAGCATCCCTGCCTGCCAAGGGTTTGCCAGGCTGGCTCCACCTCGCCGCTGAACATTCCCCATTCCAAGTGGTTGGACTAAACATGATTTTCCAGGGAATGGGAGCAGTTTCCCTTTGGAGACACCATCCAAGATTTCTATTGGATTTACCCAGCGTATTTAATATTTATCAAAAGTGTAATAATTAAATAAATAAATAAAAAGAATTTATTTATTTATAATTAATTAACAAATCTATAGCAATCCCTTGCAATGCTAAACATTGCCTCTAATTCCAAGCCTTTTTCCTGCTATTCCATGGAATAATTTAGCTTGGAAAAGCCATCCAAGATTGTTGAGTCCAGCCATCCCCCGGCGCTGCCAAGGCCACCACCAATGTCCCCAAGTGCCACATCCACACATCTTAAACCCCAGCAGGGATGGGGACTCCACCACTGCTGTTCCAACGCTTGAATTCCAATGTTTTCTCTTGGATGTCTCAAAAGAGGGAATATCTGGCCATAACAATTAACAATTAAATCCCAGGTGTGGATTTGTCCCGCTCCATCCGTCCTTAAAATTGGGACAAATTACATTTATTCCCATGAAGGATGAGGAAAACCCAACACGGGGAAGCCCCACCTGCTTGTACTTCTTCAGGATGGTCTCCCGGAATCCAAGGAAAATGTAAATGGCTCCTTGGTGCTCGTCCTCCAGAGGGGCCCCGACCACCAGGTCATTGTAGGAGTCCTGGTTGAGGTCGGGAACAGCGGCGATGCAGGAGCCGAAACGGGAATTCTGGTAACTCTGGAGATCCGTGAGGGCTCCGCTGGGAACAAAGAGGTTCTGCCAAGGAAAAGGGAAAAAGGAAGGAAAACAATTCCCAGAGCTTCAGCGGCAAGACCGGAAAGAGGAGAAACCCTCACGCAAACATGCAGCAGTGTGGGAGGGATTCTCCAAGCAAGGAGGTGGGAGTGCTCCCAAGGATGCGGGATTTTGGAGCGCATCCCTGGGGAGGGATGAGCCCCTGAGCCCCCAGCCAGCCCCACACCTGCTTTGCACCCTACAGGAATAATTCCATAAATAATAGACAATCCTTCTTTAGGTACAGGGATTCCGTGCTCCAGGCGGGCTCTGCATCCTTGGATGTAGAGCACGACCTTCCCACGTGCCCCTGGATCCATGTGGATTTGGCTCAGGAGCTGCATTTTGAGCCAGATTTGAGCGTGGCCCACCAGGAAAGCTGGGACAGGGCAGGGGACAGGGGTGGCACATGTCACATTCCCATGGTGGAGGGAGGGAACTTGCTGTCCCAAGAGCCCCGTGAATGGCCCACCCTCCCAGGGAACAATTCCTTCCCAATATCCCATCTATCCCTGCCCTCTGGCAGTGGGAAGCCATTCCCTGTGTCCTGTCCCTCCATCCCTTGTCCTCAGTCCCTCTCCAGCTCTCCTGGAGCCCCTTTAGGCCCTGGAAGGGGCTCTGAGCTCTCCCTGGAGGGAGCGAATTTGCCCTTGGAGGGAGCGAGCTTGGAGGAGGCCGCGTGGCTGGAGATGGTTTCTCCAGAGGGACATCCGTGTTCCCGCGTGGCAAAGATCCCATTTTACAGCTGGGAGCTGGGAGTGCCAGACCCCACGAGGGGCCACAGCTGCCACGAGAGCTCCCGAACGTGCCCGCGATGTCCCCGCATGTCACTCACCCCCTGCAGGGCGTACACGTAGACCTTGCCCCTCTCCCTGCCCTCGCTGAAGAACATGGGCGCTCCCACCAGCAGCACGTCGGTGACGCCGTCGCCGTTCACGTCCAGAGAATTGATCTCGCTGCCGTAGTAGGAGCCGATCTGCAGGAGACAGGGTGGGAATGCTGCCATCATCCCCTGGGATCCAAGGGGATATTCCAAACCTTCTCCGTGCTACAGCCACGCTGCGGATGCAGCGACCACCAGGACATCCACGGCTGTGCGACACTGCCGAGCCGTTCCAACTTTGGAAAATTGAGGGAGAGGGTTGATTTTTCCATGGGGGAAAATCAGCGCAGCATTCCCGGCCGGAATTACCTGCTCTCCCTTGAGGGCCTGGTGGATGGTGAGGTTCCTGTTGCTGTGCATGTTGAACAGGATGACTTTGCCGGTGTGGTTGAACCGCGGCGCTCCCGCCACGTAAATCCGCTCGTGCTTGGTGGAGATGACGGAGGAGACAGTGTAACCTGGAAAGGGATGGACATGGAGTGAGAATTCCCTGCCCGCTCCCAGGATCTGCTTTCCATTAGCCCCCAGCTGCTGACATGGCTCTGGCCACTTCCCAGAGAGGGAAGCTTAAAATCCCAGATTTTTCCAAAGATAAAGTCACTCAGAGGGACCCCAGGGCCTCTGAGCCGCTGCTCTGGTGGTGCCACAGCCGGAGCTGTGCCGGGAGTTTTGGCACTGCCAGATTTGCACTTCCCGTGCAAATCCTTCTTTAACCAAAGGTGAATCCAATTCTTGCAATTCCTGGACTTCCGAGTGTTTTATTTCATGGCTCACATCAAGTTGGACAAACACTCGTGAGGTGCTGAGTGCTGGGAAGTTGCAGCTCCCGCTGCTCCGCTCCTCCGGGAACACCGGGCAGGAAAAGCTTTGCCGGTGCTTGATGTCAACATTCCCAGTCCAACAAAAGCCATGAATCCATCAAAACCATTCCTCCTTATGGAAATAACCCTGCCTAAGCCAATGACCCTGAGCAATCCCTCTTCCCTACCGGGATCACTCCCTGGGCTGCGGCACTTCCATGGTTCCAGACGGGATTTTGTAGGAGTATAAAGCTGGGGCTCCCAAATCCCGGTTTTCAACCCCAGGTCCAGGATCCTGAACCTTCAGGCTCGGGTTTAAATTCCACTTAAATTCTTAGAAGTGGAACAGGGTGCCCAGAGAAGCTGTGGCTGCTCCATCCCTGGAATACTCCAGGCTGAGTTGGACAGTTTGGAGAAACCTGGGATAGGGGAAGATGGAATGGGATGAGCTTTAAGCTCCTTTCCAACCCAAACCATTCCAGGGTTCTGGGATTCTATGAAACTCAAAGTTTGGCCAACCATGAAACTGAATCACATTCCCTGGAATTGCATCCAGTTAAATTTTGAGTTCCTCCGGGGATTTTCAGACCCCTTTCCCTGCTCGCTGGCCTTACCTGAGGTCCCCCTTTCCCTAAAAATGCCCCTCCTGGAGGGATATTCCTAAAGTAAGCACCAGCCCTGAGCCCCCCAGGCTGCTCCTCAGCAGGATACACCAGCATTCCTTAATATTCCTGGATTTTTCACTGGGCAAGAGAGCCCAGCTGAGCTCCCACACGGATTCTCATGGGACACCCACGGCCATCCCTGCTCCGGGGACTCCCAGTCTGGGGGACACTCCGCTGTCATCCCAAGGATGAACCACGTGTCCAGGGGCTCTCCACATTCCCAGGAAAGAGCCTGGACATGCTGATCCCACAGAATCCCACCTCTCTCCCTGCCACATCTCCAAGGAGAGGCTCCATTTCACGATCCAGGCCGATATTTTTATTCCAGAACTTCAGTGGCTGCACATGGAATGGATTAACCCAGCAGGTATTTCCTGCCTAGGCATGAAATTCCATCAGCGCTTTGAAACCATTCCAAGAAAAGCTGCAGATGACCCGCTGGCTCAGCTGCTCCCAAATTTAAATCCCGTTTGTGCCGTGCTCCGGGGTCGGAGCCGGGCTCTTCCCAGGTGAGGATGCTCCTGTGCTGCATCCCACAGGTCTCCCACTGAGGAATATCCCGTGCTTCCTATCATTACGGATAAAATCCTGAATGCCCCCGTGGCAGCACGGCCTCGTTCAGCTTTCCCACCTAAATATGCTCCGTGATTTTTCAGCTCCTCCGGGAATTCCTGCAGGTAAGATTCCCGCAAAGGAATGACCTTCCCGCTGCTGGTTTCCTTCAGGACAGCTCCATTCCAGTCGTAGGCTCCCACTGCTCCCAGCAGGATCCCGTCCTGTGGGAAAACAGGAGTTCGATGGGATTTCTTCCCCAAGTGGAGGTGATTCCATCCCTCCCATCCCATCCAGACCAGGAAACCATTCTTCCAAGCACACCTGGAATGCTGGAGGGTTTTAAAAACGCTGGAATGACACTTCCACCCTATTCCCATCTTTTCAGTGTGCTTTTCCTCCCCAGGAAATTCTCAGGCGCTTTTCCCATGGACGTGCCTGCTTGTCCTTCCCAAGAGGTTGTGGCATAAGGAGAAGCTGCTGCAGATCCTAAGGAATGCTCGGGTCTCCCAACACCACCCTTTCCCATGGGATAATCCAGCAGCATTTCCTTGTCCTCACGTTAATGATTTAACTCCATAATTAATAATTTGCCCCAAATCCCAATCCCCCACCTGGAGCGGGGTGTGATAAACAGGACAGAGCAGGAGCAATAAAATCCCACATTTCCTCTCTTACTTCCACAACGTGGGATGAAAATCCAGTCTGGGACATTTCCAGTCCGAAGGAGATCTCGTTCTTGTTGGTTCCTTAAAAAAAAAAAAAAAAGGGGGGGAATTTGTGTTTAGTGCAGAGTTTTGCTTTCCTGGAGGGGCTGAGCACTGCCTTGGTGGGTTCCCATCCCATTCCAGCCCTTCCGTGGGCAGGGACACCTCTCCCTATCCCAGGCTGCTCCAAGCCCCGTCCAACCTGGCCTTGGACACTGCCAGGGATTCAGGGGCAGCCACAGCTTCTCTGGGAATTCCAGCCCAGCCCCTCACCACCCTCCCAGGGAACAATTCCTTCCCAATATTCCATCTAAATCCCCCCTTTCCCAGTGGGAAGCCATTCCCTGTGTCCTGTCCCTCCATCCCTTGTCCCCAGTCCCTCTCCAGCTCTCCTGGAGCCCCTTTAGGCTCTGGAAGGGGCTCTGAGCGCTCCCTGGATCTTTCCCTTCTCCAGGTGAACATTCCCAGCTCTCCCAGCCTGGCTCCAGAGGGGCTCCACCCTCGGAGCAGCTCCGTGGCCTCCTCTGGGCTCGCCCCAGCAGCTCCAAGTGCTCCCAATGATCCCATTTCTCCCTAAATCCCCCCAATTCCACAACCTCGTGCTGTTAACAGGTCTGGGAGCTCTGCTGGGGGTGCAGCTTCTCCCCTTTCAGAGCTGTGAGATCACAAAAAATGGGGATTCGAAGGTTTCTCCTTCATAATTCCAACTGCGGGAATCTCCTCATCCAGGGCAACTTCCACAGGGAAGCACCAGGCTGGACGGAGAAAACTGGGAAACTTGTGGGCAGTTTGTGAGCTGCTTTGAGCAAAAAATCCCCTGAATCCAAGATGTTCAATTCCCAGCATGAGCCCTCCATCTTCTGTTCCAATTGTTCATTCCAGGCTGCATTTTTCCTCTGGAATTCGGATAAATTTAGTTTGGGAGACCGACAAAGTTGTCACAAGAGCTGACACTTAAGACAGAAATATTTCCTGATATTTCATTTCAGCCAATAAAGCCGAAATCCCAACATTATTCCCATAATCTCCCCATGTCTGTGTGTGGGTTTTCCTGTTTATAACCCTGGAATTTTGATGGATGAGGAAGACACTGACACCCAAATTCCCCCCATACCAAATTTCTAAGGTTTTCTATAAAAAGGAAAATCAAAGCCACCAGAATTCCAGTGGCCGGAATGAGGTGTGTCTTTTGGAAAAGGGATCTCCGTTCCTGATAGCAGAGGGATGCGACCACTCCAAATAAAGACATCTCCTTACATCTGAAGATATTCCAAGTGGGATTTTAGGCTCAGATATTGCGGAAGCCACGTCCAAGTCGGGCAAACAAAGGATCAGCAGCACATTCCCAGCCTGGGGAGTGCTGGGGGAGGAGCATCCCTCACCTTCCAGGCTGAAAATCCTTTCTCCCAGAGCATCCACGATGTCCTTGAGCGCCGCCTCGTCGGTGACGTTGAAGAAGTGTTTGTCGTCGGGGTCGCTGGCGATGAACTTGATCTCGTTCAGAAAGGCCTCGGGGTTGATCCCTCTCCTGTTGTAATAACCCAAGACCTGGGCGGGAATAAAATGCGAGACTCAGGGGTTTTCATGGAATTAGAATTCCCAGGTGGCTTGGGTTGCTTAAAGCTCATCCCATTCCATGGGCAGGGAACCTTCCACTATCTCACGGTGCTTCAAGTCCCATCCAACCTGGCCTGGGACATTGCAAGGATGGGGGTCAGCAGCTCCTCTGGGCCGTTTTCCCACAACGGATAAAACCATCCCAAAGCCTTTTAGGGTGTCCATATGGGAGAAGCCCCATCCTTGGATCTGACCCCACTTTGTGGGAACAAACAGAGGAACTGCTGCAAGTCCTCCAGGCTGGACATTCCTTGTGGAATTTGGGGTCCTGCCTGTTCCTGGTCCTGGCCCCTGCTCTGGCAGCCAAATCCCGAGCTGAGCATCCCAAAAGCAGCACCAGGCACAAGGAGCTCTTGGAATTCTCCAGGAGCAGTGGGGATGGACAGCCACAAGGAGCTCTTGGAATGCTCCAGGAGCAGTGGGGATGGACAGCCACAAGGACCTCTTGGAATGCTCCAGGAGCAGTGGGGATGGGCTGTCCTGGTGTTTTGGGATTCCTGGAGCACCACCAAGCTCTGCAGGACTTCCACGACCCAAAAGTGCCCTCACTCACCGCCACCGCGTATCTGGTGACGTTGTCCCTCTCGCTGTCCTCGATCACCTTCTCCAGGTCTGGGCTGTCGTGGGATTCTCCATCTGTGATGACAATCATTACTCTCTTTGCCCCTTTCCGGCCACCTTTCCGAAACGCTTCCGAGCTGCAAGTGAAGAGATGCCCTGGGCTGCTCCGTGGGGGCTCCGCCGCCCCACTGAGCCCACCCCGAGGGGTCTTTGGGGCCGCTGCCCCTTGGGGAGGTGCAGGAACCCTCGGGAAATGCTTGAGGATGTGGATTTTTCCCGCTTTTTGCAGGAAAGAGCAAAATTGGACAAGGGAATGGATCTGGAGCTGGCCAGCAGAGTGTTGGCTGTGCCCTATGGGATCTTTCCCTGTGAGGGAAAACTTCTTCACCCAATTATCAAAATCCCACTATTTTGACAAAACACGGAGCCAAATTCCGGCACATTTATGGAAAAGGGACATTGAGCAGGGTCGGGGGACTCTGTGTGATACAAATCATTCAGGACCTTGCTCGGATCTGGCCAGGACCCATCTAAATCTTTTCCAAGCTGCCCAGGGCAGTGCTGGAATCCCCATTCCTGCAGGGATTTAGAAACCATACGGATGTGGCACTTGGGGACATGGTCAGTGGTGGCCTTGGCAGTGCTGGACTCGATCTTTGACCTCTTCTCCAACCTAAAATTCCATGATTCTGCAGCAGGAATAATGGTTGGGATGCGCCAAAAGTGCAGGAGCAAGGATTTGTCCCTGGAAAGGGAGGAGATGGATCTGTCCTGAGTTCCCGGGGACCCTCCAGGGATTTCCAGGAGAGCTCCAGTGCCTGGGGCTGAATTTGGGGGCTGGGAGCTCATCCTTGGGGGCTTCCAGGAAGAGGACACAATTCCAGAGTCCGCTCCGGCCGCAGCCGAGGACGGAGAACTTTGGGAAGCGCCATTTGATAAGCTTCCCACAAACGGAATTTTTTTTACGAACCTTGGCGGTTGCCCCGTTTTGAAGCGGCAAGGAAAACAAAGGGAGAGGGAAGGAGGGGAAAAAAATAGGGATTGGAAGGTTTTCCTGGGAATACGACCAGGAATGGGAGGGCTGTTACCGAGCAAACTCAATGCCGTAGGCGGTCCTGGTCTCGGTGCCCCCTCGCTGCTCGATGTGGCTGGCGGCCGCCACCACGTCCTTCACGGACCTGTAGTCGTTCAAATGGAACTCGTGGACCACGTCCTCTCCGTACTGGACAACTCCCACCTGGGAATGACGGGAATGTCACCGAAAATGCCAACAGAACGATGTCCTGTCCACAAGGAGCTTCGTCAACGGCGGGAAACACCGGCCACCGTTAAAATTCCATCTCTCGTCCCCGTTTCCTCCAGTTTTCCATCCGTGGGATCATTAATAATTCCCAATTTTATGGCTCTGCCCCACTGCCCCGCTCCCAAGTTTTGGGGTGATCCAGATGTGTCCCAGTTTGGACCCACAGCATCTGCAGGTGGGACCAAACTGGGTTATTTGGGAAAATGTGGGATTTTCCTGCCCAAATCCTTGCCCAAATTCCTGCCTAAATCAACCCGTGATTACTCAGAGCAAGAGGTTGGAGAGCTCCTCACAGCTGCCTATCTTTCCATGGGGTTTCATCCTCCCTGTTCCCATTGGGATGTGGGATGTGCTCCCTCCATAGCTCACTTATGGACATTAATGGCAGCGTTTTTTTCCACGGAATGAGTTAAAAATCCCAATATTTTGACAAATTCCAGCAGACTGACAGAAAAGGGACATTGGGAATTCTCCTGGGATGACACAAATGCTTCAGGGCCTTACCTGGATCTGTCCAGGACCGATGTAAAACTTTTTCAGGATATTTATCAGGAAGTGCTGGACTTCTACCCACGGATAAATGCTGTTGGATCCGTCCAGGACGATGATGATGTCCATGTAGGTCTGGCATCCTGTGGAAAATCCAGGGATTTATTAAAAGTCCTCTTGCAAAGGGGCAGATTTACGGCTTCGCTTCCAGCCAGGTACTTCCTCTTAGGATTTATCAGGAAAAAAAAATCGGATTTCAATCATTCGGGAAAGAACTTTGGGCTCCAGCGGGGTGGGGAGAAGCCACAGGAATCCGCTCCGCTGCGAAAAGATGGGATCGCTTCCTAGGAATAACACTCAGTGGCATCATTTGGGATTCAGCTTTGGAATTTGATCCCATCTAATATCATTCCACACTTCAAAGAGGAGCAGGATCCGGCTCCGTTCCTCCCGCAGAGCCGTTCCTGATCCCTGAGTCATTCCCAGCCCTGCCATGGAACGCAAGGCGGGCATTTCCTCCCTTCCCATGAAATCCTCGGCTCCGAGGCAGCCAAAAACCCCGGAGGGGACCCCAGGGCTCAGCTCCGCAGCCGGAGCAGGAAGGATTTCAGGAGCTGCCTTTTTCCAGTGGGGAAAATTGTTCAGGATCGTCTCAGTCTGCTGATGTTTTATAGCATTCCTTGGAAAAGTCGTGGATGATCCCGGATTTCAGGGATTTATCAGCTGCTCTTTCATCCTATAGGTTTTTATGGATTAAAGAATCCACGGATTGGAGTCACTCTGGATCACTGGGATCCTCTGTGTGCCTCCGTCTCCATCCCATCCCGGGAATCAGGGAGAGGAGCGGACCCTGCATCCCGCTAAACAAACACTTCCTAAAACTCCCTAAAATCCCAATTATCCTTTGCAGTAAGGGCTGGAACATAATGAGGGAAGCGACACTGGGAATTTGGTGATGCCTTTACTGCCCTGATCCCGAAAATTCCATTTTCCCAAGCCCCTCTTTATGTCCTGGGAATTCGGTGGTGGGCTCTGCCTTTCCTGCCTCGATCCCCCCAAAATCCCATTTTTCCAAGCCCATCTCTCTGCCCTGGGAATTAACCAACACCAGAGGGGTGCTGGAGCTGGGGAATCACATCCCACGGGATAAGGAGCTCCCAGGAGCAGGACAGGCTTCCAGCAATCCTTCCCAGCTCCAGGAAAGCCAGGAAGCTTCATTTAAATGCTCCAAAATAAAATCCCGGATCCAAATTCCCAAATTCCAAGGTATTTAACTCCCAGTCAATGAGGGCTTTGTTTTGTGCAGCCAAGCTCAGAATTCTTTCCCTATTTTCCCTCCTTAGCTGTGCTGATAAAATATTCTGGATGCTGGATTCCTGGCTCGGGAAGAAGAAGGTGTTTTTTGTCTTCTCGAGTTGTCAATCACAAGGAAAATCATTCCCAGATGTGCGGGACCCTTCGGAATTGCTTCCTCTGAGCACTGACAGTGCTTTGTGTTCTCCCTGGGGCTGGGAACGGAGATTCCCTCTGATTCCAGAGGTGGGATTGGAGTTGGGATTGGAGACAGGGTTGGAGATGGGATTGGAATCAGGATTGGAGACAGGGTTGGAGTAGAGATTGGAGCTGGGATTGGAGACAGGGTTGGAGCCAGGATTGGAGCCGGGATCGGAGTAGGGACTGGAGCTGGGATCGGAGTAGGGATTGGAGTAGGGATCATTGGTCCTCACTCTGTAGAGCCGGAGCCACAGTCCTGGAGAAGCGGAAGTTGGAGTTGACTCGGGAGCACATTCCCGTGGTGTAGTAGGAGCTGCCGCACTCGTGGGACCACAGGGGGCTGCAGGCCTGGTGGGAACAGAAAAAAGCAGGAATGGGATAAAATGATCCCTTTTCCATGGATGCGCTGGCAGCTTTTCCCCGTGGAACACATGAGGTGGAGCATGAAACAGGGAATCTTGGAATTATGGGATGGGTTGGGGTTGGAATGGAGCTGGAAGAACTCGTTCCAGCCCTGGCCGTGGGCAGGGAAACATTCCATAGGTCAGGCTGTTCCAAGAGTTGTCCAGGCTGGTGTCGGACACTTCCAGGGATGGAGATTCCACAAGGAATAAGTGAATAGATGAATAAATAAAGGAACAAATAAATGAACAAATAAAGAAATAAATGATATTGTAGAAATAAATAAATGAAGAAATAAAATTATATATAGTATGTACTTGTAATATATCGTATTATAGTGCTATTAAATATAAACATATTTATAAACTATTTACAGCCTATAAATACATTTATAAAAGATGATAACCTATTCATATTTGCGTGTTTTATGCATCTTTATCATCGCTAGAGTGTAGGAGATATTTATAACACAATAGTGAATATTTATAGATATCTCACGTGTGAGATGTACTCATAAAAACATCAATAAATAGCATGGAATCATAAAATATCCTCAGTTGGAAAGGACCTACCAGGATCCTCAAAGTTCAACTTTTATTTTATTTTATTTTTGTTTATTTTTTAAAAGTTTACTTTATTTTTTAAAATTTTATTTTATTTTATTTTTTAAAAAATTTTGTTTTCTATTTATTTTTCATTTACATTCATTTATTTTGCTTTATTTTATTTTATTTTGCTTTATTTCAGCTAATTTCTTATTTTTTCTTTTATTTCATTTTACTTTCTTTTATTTCTTTTATTTCACTTTCTTTCATTTCATTTTGCTTTATTTTACTTTCGCTTCATTTTAGCTCATTTTGCTTTATTTCATTTTAAAATTNAAAGCAGGAATGGGATAAAATGATCCCTTTTCCATGGATGCGCTGGCAGCTTTTCCCCGTGGAACACATGAGGTGGAGCATGAAACAGGGAATCTTGGAATTATGGGATGGGTTGGGGTTGGAATGGAGCTGGAAGAACTCGTTCCAGCCCTGGCCGTGGGCAGGGAAACATTCCATAGGTCAGGCTGTTCCAAGAGTTGTCCAGGCTGGTGTCGGACACTTCCAGGGATGGAGATTCCACAAGGAATAAGTGAATAGATGAATAAATAAAGGAACAAATAAATGAACAAATAAAGAAATAAATGATATTGTAGAAATAAATAAATGAAGAAATAAAATTATATATAGTATGTACTTGTAATATATCGTATTATAGTGCTATTAAATATAAACATATTTATAAACTATTTACAGCCTATAAATACATTTATAAAAGATGATAACCTATTCATATTTGCGTGTTTTATGCATCTTTATCATCGCTAGAGTGTAGGAGATATTTATAACACAATAGTGAATATTTATAGATATCTCACGTGTGAGATGTACTCATAAAAACATCAATAAATAGCATGGAATCATAAAATATCCTCAGTTGGAAAGGACCTACCAGGATCCTCAAAGTTCAACTTTTATTTTATTTTATTTTTGTTTATTTTTTAAAAGTTTACTTTATTTTTTAAAATTTTATTTTATTTTATTTTTTAAAAAATTTTGTTTTCTATTTATTTTTCATTTACATTCATTTATTTTGCTTTATTTTATTTTATTTTGCTTTATTTCAGCTAATTTCTTATTTTTTCTTTTATTTCATTTTACTTTCTTTTATTTCTTTTATTTCACTTTCTTTCATTTCATTTTGCTTTATTTTACTTTCGCTTCATTTTAGCTCATTTTGCTTTATTTCATTTTAAAATTTATTTTATTTCATTTTACTTTCTTCTATTTTATTTTACTTCATTCCATTTTTATTTATTTTATTTCATTTTTTATTTCCCTTTCTTTTATTTCATTTTTATTTATTTATTTATTTTTACATCATTTCATTTCATTTTTATTTCATTTAATTTCACTATATGTTATTATTTAATTATCTTTCACCATTAAACCCATAGAACTCTCTCTACATCCCATAAACAAAACCCCGCAGGGAGGAGCCTCTCAGCCTTCGCGTTCCCGTCGTGCATTCCCAGATTCCCGTCCCAAATTCCCAGGAATTCGCTCACCAGGAAGCTGCTGTCCCTGGGGTTGGTGGCCAGGCTCAGGCCCAGGCGCATGTTGTCCTTCCTCTCGGACACGTTGGACAGCGTCACCCGCCCTTGGGAGAGAGGCTGAGGTTGGGAACAGCTCCCGGGAGATCGGGAATGCTCCCCGCAATCTCCGGAGCGACCGGGAATCGTGCCGGAGGAGTCTCTGCCGGTGTAACTCCAGGTTTTGGGGATTTTTGGAAGCGGTTGGAGAGGTGAGAATTGGGATTTTTCCTACGTGAACAACTAAGGAAGAAAATTTTTTTGGGAATGAGGCTGGGAGAGGAGGAAATTCCTTGGAGGGCTCAGCACCTCATCCTGCATTCTCAGGCTGATCCATCCCTGTATTTTCCATGGCACAGCCTAGAAACTGGGAACAGCCCCCCAGGGCAGCCCTGTCAATCCTAAATGTCACTGAGCCGTGTCCCAAATCCCTGATCCAGCCATTCCTCTGGAAAACACAGCTCCCCGTGAGCCAGAGCTCCCCCTTTGCTCTCTGCCCGGGAAGCAAACTGGGAATCATGGAACGACTTGGGACGGAAGGAACTTTAAAGCGCCATCCCAGGCTGCTCCAACCCAGCCTCAGACACTTCCAGGGATCCAGGGGCAGCCACAGCCTCTCTGGGAATTCCATTCGTCCTTCGCCACCCTCCCAGGGAGGAATTCCTTCCCAATATCCCATGTAGCACTTTTAGGGATAGTTTTGGATGGCCAGGACCGGAACGCCGCCCTTGGGAAGGGGCCGTACCCAGGTTGAGCTTGGTGCAGTTGCCGTGGCCGTCACTCGGCACCGGACACTTGTAGACGTCTCCGGTCTTCTGCTGCCCGTTGGATTCGTACGGAGCTCCCACCACCAGCCTGCGGAAAACACGGATCCGTCAGCGCCTGGAGAATGGGAATCCCCCTGGGAAAAAGGATTCCTCAGCCCCGATTCCCTGCCTGTGGCTGGGAGTGGCAGGAGCGCGTCCCGACCTCAGTTATTGTCCCAAGGACAATTTCTCCTTCCCTTCCCGCTGGAGCGGCAAAACGATGGGAATGTGGCTCGCTGCCGCCTGGAATTATGGGATTTGTGACCATCGGCTGCAAGGAACGGATTCCTGGCAGGGAGGGAGGGCTCCAAACCCCTCTGGAAGCACAGGAAGGAGCAGGGAACCAGCTCTGGGATGGCACCAAATCCCTCGGAATCAGCTGAGGTGCCCATGGATTGTCCCTTCCTCCTGCTGCCTACGGAGGAACCTTTCCATAGGATCGTGGAATGGTTTGGGATGGAAGGGATCATCTCATCCCAACCTCTTCCATGGGCACCTCCCACTTTGCTCCAAGAGCGTCTCCAGGACACGGATGTGGATGCAGGAATCCAGCAGAACCAGAAGGAATAGCAAGGAGCCGGTAGAGCACTTCCAGCAAATCCCACTGGGATCCACAAGGAATTTTCCCCAGGAAAACCCTGGAAAAGGGAATTTGCTCCAAGCTGGGGTTGTTACAAACACTGGGAGCCGAACACTGGGATCTCCAGTGGACACTGGGAATTTCCCTGCTCTCCAAAATAAGGGAGCTGCTAAATCCCGTTCCCCTGGCAAGGATACCGCCTTCCAGCCAGGATATTTCTGGGACATCCAAGCATTTTTCCCACTTTTCCATGACCGCAACACTTGAACCCAGCAACCCAAAGGAGGAAGAGCGCAGGATTTGAGGAATCCGGCCCTTCCTTCCAGGCTATCCCAAAAATCCTCGGCACCACGAGTTGTTGGCACCACCCGCTCCCAAAATAAATAGGATTTTTTTTTTAGCTTTCCCAAAAATCCTATGGATGCAACCGTCCGAGTCTGGATCTCCGGATAAACAGGAGCTCTTTTGTTCCACAGGGCCCTTTCCAGCAGCTGGAAAAGCCACCGGCACAGATGTTCCCGGTTAGACCGGGAATGGTCATCCCTTAAAAATGCTGCTCCTCCAAAGACAAACATCCCATTCTTTTATCCATCGCTCCCGACTGGAATTGCTCACCCAAGGAAAAGCTCCCGAATCCAAGGATTCTCATGGAAACACTTCCTGTCTTACGGCTTTAGCGTTCATGTGGGGATTCATGATGGGAAAATCGTCTCCAGCTGGAGCTGTCCTCAACAGCATCCAGGAACTGAGGGAAATCTGGGATTTACTGGGAATTTGCTCGTTTTCCTGAGGCTCTCCCACACTGTCCGTGTCCATTTGGATGTGGAGAGGAGGGAAGAGGTGGAAGATGGGGAAGGGGAATGGAAAAACCTTGAAGATGAGGAGGAATAAAGGTGGAGGCACCTGGGAAAACGAGGATCTCCTGGTGTCATTCCTAATTCCCACATAATTTCAGATAAATGGAATTTAATGAACTTCTCGGAGCAGCTCCACCTGGATGCGCCCCCCCCCCGATCCTGCAGGAAATCCTCTTGGAGACTTTTCCATTAATTAATACTCCCGTATTAACGTGATCACACCACCCATTCATAAATATTCCCAAAAACCAGCGGATTTGGGGTCGGATCATCCCTTTGGGATGACGAGGCAAACCCACCAAATTCCCCAATTCCAGGAGCTCAAAGGAAACCCAAACATTCCCAGCTTTTGCCACGAATGCGAAGGGGCTGCGGAGCTCCCGAAGCCGGAATTCTTGTCTCCCAAGAAACAATGGAATTGTTTTCCCTTTTTGGTTAACTGGGAATGATTCATCAGCCGGAGCTGGCAAATCCTCATGGAAACTTGGCAGCTCAGGAAAAGGCTTTTCCAGCTGTTTGGAAGGTGTTTTTAGGGATGCTGCTCCACTCTTCCTTTACTTGGAAACTTGGGCTTGAAACCCCAGGTTTTTCCTTAAAAAAAAAAAATCAGGGATTTGGGTTGATCCCCCAAAATATCCAAATAATCCTGAGCATCCCAAACCAGCTGGAGCATCCCGCCACACAAGGGAGACATTCCCAGCTTTTCCCAAACTTTTCTCCTCCACACACCCTGGGATGATCCCGAATCTCCCTATTTTTCCCTGGATTCCCAAGAAGGAAAAATGAGGCTTTGGAAGAAAATCAGAACCAAACAGTTCCTGCCTCACCTTCCCCTCCTTTCCCTGCTCCCGGGAAAACAAAAGGGAAAAAAAACAGGAATTAGGCGGGAAAAGCTCAGACTGCTCCGAGCTGCCTGAGGATGGATTCTTAACCATCCCTAAAAAAAACAAGGAGAGGAAAAGCAGGAATATCCTAGGAGCTCAAGTTGTGCTCTCCAAGCAAAGCCCAGTGCTGGGTCTTGATTCCCAGTTTTCTGTCCAGGCTGGGAATTAGGTGGTTGTGTCCATGCCTGCAGGCTGGGAAAGGCTCAAATCCAGCAAAAGCGGGGAATTATGGAATGGTTTGGGTGGGAAGGACCTTAAAGCTCGCCCCATTCCAGGCTCGGATCCTGGATGTGAGCCCTGTCCCAATCCCTTTCCCGATCCCTGTCCCCATCCCGATCCCTGCCCTGATCCTTGTCCCAATCCCAATCCCTGTCCCGATCCCTGTCCCCTCCTGCCGTTCCCGCGCCCCCAATCCCCCGGATCACCCCTGGCTGATGTTTTTCCAAGGCTTCTCAGTGTTCTCCCCACTTTCCTTGAAAAACAAAACCTAAACACTCCCAGCCTTTTCCAGCTGCTCCGCATCCAGCTGGGAATGGTTATTCCCAGTTTCCCAGGACACGGGGACAGGCAGGGCTGGTGCAGCTCCAGCGGTGACAAATCCATGACCGGACACCAAATCCATGAAAACAGCGGATTCTGGGAGCAGAGCCAGCCTGAGGAACTCTGGAATACCGTGGGCAGCAGGAATGCCACATTCCCGTTTGTCCCGGTGTCATTTTTCCCTGTTTTTAGGGGTGTTACGGAGGCGTTTACAGGCGAGGCCTGTCCGTGGTTCCTGGCTCAGCCGGGATTTTCCACGGAGCCGTTCGGGATCCGCACGCATCCATAGGGTCTTGTGGGATCCCCAGCTCCCCTCTGGAGATCCCCAAGAAAACCGGGATTCCAGTTTTCTCCAGGTGACTCTTCCCAGTTTTCCATTTCCACCTCAAATAAACCCCGGAAGCACCATTGATTCCCAGATTTGTTGCCATCCCATCCTTGGAATGTTCAAATCCAGCTCGGAGCAACCTCTGGAAGTGGGGCTGGGATGACCCGAACCAATCCATGATTTTCTTGAAAACGAGGCCAAAAAAAGGGAAAATCCCCCCAAAAAACCAGGGATAGGGTGGGATCCTGCATCCAGGGGTGGGAGGGAGAGCCGGGAGCAGACACGATGGAATTCTCTGCGCTTCCTACCCTTCCACCCAAATATTCCGAGCGCTCGGGCGGCAGCCAAGCCACGGAGAATTCCAGCCAAGAAAACCTCTGGCAGGAGCCGGGAACAGCAATCCCTGGAAGTGTTTTTCCAGATCAGCACAATTCTGGCTTTCAATCCAGCCAGAGGATTTTTCCCTCTTTTTTTTCCTTCTTTATTTTCCCCTCTTTTTTTTCCCCTCCGGCCGGGCTCGGACCGGGAACGTCGTGTCTGTGCCCGGAGCAGCCGCGGGAATGGGGCTCCGGGTGCCCCTCTCCAGGATTCCTGGGAAAAGGAGCTTCAGGGTCAGAACTTCCCTTTGGGATATGAGCTCGGGACAGGGAGAGCAGCTCCTGAGGAGCATCCAGCATCCCAAAAACTCTGGGAATGGGGCTCCAGGTGCCACTCTCCAGGATTCCACAGCTCCTGGAAAGATGGGAAGCAACCCTGACAAACACTTGGAAGGGGGAGATGAAAGATGAAGGGAATTTTTTCCCTTTTTTCTCTGCTCTTGGACCTCCAGGAATATTTTTTCCCCAAATTCCATCAGATTCCAGGTTGCATTGGCCACAAACATCCAGGAGCTCCACGGGAAGAACACCCCTTCCCATGGGAGCTTCCAGGTTTTTAGGGACACAAATCCCACATTTGTAGGAATTCTTTGCTCATTTTTCCTGAATAAATCCATCCACAGCTTCCAACCTGCCTGGATTTGGGATTCAACCTTAAATCCCCCTAAATCCCCTCTGTCCTCCCAGGAATTCCCTCTCTTTATCCCAAAATTCCTTCCAGGTCGTTTTATCCCAAACATAGCAGCACAGGGAGCTCCCATTTTCCCCATTTTTCCCAAAAATCCCCAGCTTGGACACTGGGAATGCTCCGATCCCACAATCCCAGGTCCCCCTTTCCCTGCCCGCTCCGGGAGCACTCCAGGCCCGGGAAGCTGCAATTCCACGGAGCTCTGGTGATTTTTGGGATGAATTCCAGGCACCTGTTGTCATCTTTTCCATTCCCACTTGGAGGAGGCACCTCCAGCTCCATGGAAAAGAGGGGAAAAGTGCGGAGAGGGAGGCCTGGAAACCCCTCACTGCTCTGGAAAAATGCCGGAGCAAAGTCAAATCCCACATGGATGAGCTTTTCCAGCGTTAAAAATCCAAGTAGAATTTTTTTCCCCCCCCCAGGGTTTAATAACCTGAATTCTTCCCTCATGGATTTTCCTCCTGGATTTTCCGCTCTCTGGGATGCACTTCCAGCCCCCACCTGCGAGTCTGGGTGGTTTCCTTGAAAGGTTTGGAAAAGGGGGAAAACTCCCGGCTTTAAAAAAATACCTGGAAAAATCAAAACTGTTTGGATCCGCTCCAATATTCCTTTATAAATAGATGGAAAAAAGGTATAAACACAAAATTCTTGGAATCCGTTCCCAAACAATTCCCAGCAGCCAAAAGCAGCGTTAAAAGCCTCAGACTGAAGGAGAGGTGCCAAAATCCTCGGATTCCACGCTTGGAATTTGGCAGCTGGATCCCAGCACGTCCATGGCCGGGATTCGGAGAGAACCACGGAGCCTCTGCCGTATTCCAGTGGATTTTGGGGAATTCTTTGGGATGGGATTGGAAGACGCTTGCCAGTGGGAATTGGGGTCTCACAGCTTTCCTGTTCCTTCCAGCTCCTGGAATTATTATCCAGCTCCTGGAATTATTATCCAGCTCCCTCTGCGCATCCATGGTTTTTATTCCAGAGGTTTTGGTTGCTCCCACATTTCTCCTTCGAGTCACCGCCTCCATTTTTTTAGCCGTGTCCACGTTTTTCATTGGAATTTTTTCCTGCTTCATCCCAGATTCCAACAGCGCTGTCCCGAGTTTTTACGTCCGTGTCCATCCATAGGATCCCGCTGGAAAAATTCCATTTTTCCAAGCAGAGGGAACCAACAGAAGGAAAAACTAAAGGTGGATCCTGCGGATGTTGGCAGGAAAAATTGGGAAAAGAAACCGGATCTGGTCTTTGCTCCGGTGTCTTGCTTGGGAAAGTGGGAAAAAATTCCTGTTTTCCAGGGAATTCAGCCCTTGGCCACCCCATCAGAGGTGGGGCATGGAAAAAAGGGATAAGAGATCCCAAATATCCCAGGAACTGCAGCCCCTCCGCTGGGATGAAGCCTAAAACAGCTCCTAGGGATAAAACCAGGATGGGAATATTCCCAAAATTGGGGTTTTCCAGCAGTTTCCCTCAGAGAGCTCGGAAATCCCGGGAAACACTGAATTCCCAACTTTTATCCAGAGCTGTTGATCCCAAGGCGTCACCCCTTCCAGAGGATGCACAATTCCAGTTGGGAAAAACCCCCAATCCTGGCAGAAAACAGGGCCGGGAGCCATGGAAAGAGAGATCCCAACTCCCCAAACTTCCATGGAATGGGAATCTCAGGCTGGGGATATGGGATGGGATCCCTTAGCATGGCATTCTGAAGGCGGAAAAGGTCGGATTCCGGAATTCCAGGAGCATCCATTGCGTTAATGATGGGATTAAGCCCAGTTTCATCCACCCGGGGGGCAGATCCGGAGTTCCAGGGAATTCCAGGGGCTTTGGAGCATCTGGATGTGCTCCTGGAATGCACCAAAGGTCTCTGCCAACCTCTGGGAAGGATCCCCTTGGAATCAGATCTGGGATCCCCAGCTCCAGGATCGGCCCTGGGATCCCTTTGGAATCGGATCCGGGATCCCTCTGGGATCAGCCCTGGGATCACTCTGGGATCAGATCTGGGATCCCCAGCCTCAGGATTGGCCCTGGGATCAGCCCCGGGATTCTCTTGGGATCAGCCCTGGGATCCCTCTGGAATCCGATCTGGGATCAGCCCCGGGATCGGCCCCAGGATCGGCCAAACCCATCAAACCCCAAACCTGAGGCAATCCCAGGCTCATCCCACATTCCCAAGGGATATTCCCTATGGAGCACTTCTCCAAGCCCCAGCTTCTCCCCGGAAACTGTAAAAAAACCAGGATGGCCCTGACCCTAATTCCAGATGGAATTCCAGCTGTTCCGGAGCCTGAGGGCCTCCAAGGAATCCCAATCCAGCCTGGAGCACCCGCCAGGACACCCCCTCCATACCCACCCTTCCCAAATTCCCAGTATTCCATTATCCCACCTCAAATTCCCCTTTTTTTAAGGAAAACCTTTCCGTTCAGCACCTCCAAGAGCAACCTCATCCCGGCACAGCAATTCCCACATCCCAAACTGGGAATTCTGTTGGAGATTGTTGGGTTTGAGGTGGATCGGTGTAATTCCCGCCAAAATTCCCGGTTTTCCAGAGCCCACTCACCATTTCTTCCCGCCGATGTCGTGCTGCTGCACTGTGTATCCAAAGAAAGCTTCCCTGGATCCTGGGATAATCTGGGGCCTCTTGGTGTCGATGTTGAAGGAATCCCCGAATCCTGGGAAAAAAGGGAAGGATTTGGCTGGAAAACCCAAATTCCACGTGGCCAGAGGATAAACTGGGAATCCAAAAACTTGAAAGGCCTCCAGCCATGGAATTATTCCAATCCCAGCCCCGCTCCCGCTGCTCCTGCTTGGGGTTGGATTTGATGATTCCAAAGGCACTTCCAAGCTCGCCCATCCCGGGAAAGGTGCTCCCAAAATTGCTCTGGGAGCATCTGACACTGCCGCTTCCCAGGTGGAAAAATCCAGGTTGGGAATGTTCGGATAGACAGGAATGCCCGCAATAACGGGAACGGTTGCAATCCTAGGAACAAATCCACTCCTGGAGGTGGAAATGGCAGAATCCGGCCACGGATTCCAAGGTGAAGGAGCTTCCGAACGCTCTGAGAAGCGATTCTGGAAAGCAGGGATAAAAAAAACCTGGGAGCAGGGATGAGAGCCAAGATTTTTTTGCGGAGCGTTGACCTCATTTCACATCCCAAAGAAACGAAAAGCTTCTCCCGCTTCCCGGCTGGAGAGAGGGAAGCTGGGATTGGCCATGGAATGATGGGAAAAGGGAAAGCAGGAAGGGCATGGAGAGCAGCCTGGAATTGGCAGGAATTTTGGGAAAGGGATTTGGTATTCCCAGCAAGGAAGTGTCGGAGAGGATGGGATGAGTTTTCCTCTGAATTTTCCTGGATTTTGCACCCAAGCAGAGGACTTTTGGGAATGGGAACGCCGGGATAAATTGGAGAATCCCATTCCATGGCTCCTTGGTTTTGGAGCCGCAGCTTCCGCATAAAACTCCGGAAAAGGAATAGAAACCCTCCAAAACCCAGAAATATTCCATGGAATGGGAAATCTCTGGGAAAACAGGGAGAAGAGCTGGGAGCGGCTCCTGCTGGAGCATCCCAATCCCAGGGAACGGACACAGGGAAGCAAAGAAATCTGGGAGAGATGATTCCAAGCAATGGATGGAACCGCAAAACTCTGACAGAAAGAAAGGAATAAAACAAATATTGGGAATATTCCAAGCGGCTCCAGCTTCAGTGGGAATTTTAGGAGAGGTTATCCAGGAAATTTAGGAGCTGGAGAGGTTTTCCTGTCGGGAATGACGTCACTGTCTGTTAGGGTTTTTAGGAGCTCCCCTTTTGTTTCCCCTTTCTTTTAAGGAATTTCCCCCATACATGTTATCAGAAGACGTTGATGGTCGGATACTTAAGAGAGACAAAAGCCCCCAGCCACAGGCGGAGTGGCCCTGATGGTGACTCTCTTTCCCTGATGGCTCCTCCCTTTTCCCTGGGGTTTTCTCGGGAAAGGCAGGGATGCCGCGAGATTTGGAACTGGGATAAAGGGGGTCGGGGGGCAGCCCCGGGCACACTTGTGCTCTCGGCGCTCAGAGTTAAGGTAAGGGGCTGCGGTCGCTGTGGGGAGGTCATCACCACTGCAGGATCCTGCCTTCTGCTGCCTTTCCTTCTACCGGGAAAACCCCGGGATCCCCAGCCCGCCTCTCCCTGCCCCGCTGGGAGCCGCCGCTGCTGCCCGGCCCCCGCCGCTCCTCTGCCGCTGCTCCGAGCCATCGCTGCACTGCAGCCCCGCACCCCCTGCCTGCCGAGACCTCCCGGGGCTCCGCTGCAGCTCCGGAGTTTGATACCTCTCGCCTACCACCCGGGATTCCGTGCTCATCCCTGCTGTCCCAGCCTGCTGCTCCCGAGGCTCCTGCTGGGGCTGGGATCGGCTGCCCCTGGGGGTTTGTGGAGCCTTTCTTCCATCCCTTCCCGGCTCGGCCCGGCCGCCATTACCGCGTGAGGGCTGAGCCCGCGGCACAGCGCCCCCTGCAGCCGCGGGGGAACCATCGCACCCGCCGGGAGCCGCAGGGAAGGGCCTGAGGGCGAGAGAGGCCGGCACCGGGCTCTGGGTCTGTTCGGTGTCACCGACACCGGTATTGGTGTTTGTTTGCCTGGACAGACACAGATCAGTACAGAACTGTTACTCCTATTTTCCCATATCTTTGCCTGAAATCCCCTTAATTTCAGAACTATAGTAATTCGGAGGGAAGGGGGCTCCACCGTTCCATTCCAAGGGAGGCTCCCGCCTTTTTTGGCAGACACCTCTTTCAAACCAAGACACTGTCCCAAAGAAGTGGCTAAAAGATCCAGGTTTTCCTTGGAATTCCGAGGGCAGGAAACCTCGAATTCCTCCTTTCCTTTGGAGCTTCTGGAGCATCCAGACTTTTGGTCCTCGTCAGGAAAAAAATCTTGGGAAACAAGAAAATCTTTGGGAAAGAAGAATGGGAATGAAATCTGCCTTTCCTGCCAGGATGAAAATCAGGATGAAAAGTCCTGGAAGGGAAATCTCCAGGATGGGGATGATTCCAAAGGCTCTGGCACCAGGGGGGAAAACTGGGAGAGAGGAGAAGGAAAATTGGGGGGGGGAACTGGGAAAAAAAAGGAGGAAAAACTGGGGGAAAGAAGGGGGAAAAACTGCCCTGCCTGAATCCTTTGGGATTCCCAGATGGAAAAGGATCTCTGAGAATGTTCCTGGCAGCTTTCCCATGATTCCCAAACCTGGTTCTACTTCCATGAAAATTTGGGGCTGGATTTTGCTGCCTTTGCTCTGAAGCTTTCTCATTCTGGGAGCTGCCAGAAGAATATCCCGGTTTTTATTGGATTGGCAGGAAAATCCAGCTTTTTTTCCCTGGGCTCCAGCACTGCCTGAGCTCAGCATGGAATTCCTGGACAGGGAATATTCGGCCAAACGAGGAAAACTTTATAAAGGATAATGGATATTTGGGAAAAAACTCTGGGAATGAGCAGGGTGGGCTTGAATTCCCAGGAATCCCGCTTTGCCAAAGGAATGCTGACAGCTCCCGGTTCCTCTCCCCTCTCCAAGCCAGAGTTTGGCATCAGCTATTAGGGAAAATCCCGGGATTTGGAGCTCGGGAATGCTGGGGATGAACGGAGGCTCAGTCATTCCGGTGTTGGAACATTCCTGGTTTCCCACAAAATCCCTGGCAAACAGCTCCGGGGGGGTTTGTGATACCACTTCCAGAATTCCAACTTTTTGCGCCTCCCAAAACTTGGGAGGAGCCGCTGGATGTTTGGAATGTGTTGATTATCCATTAGGGATAACGCCAGGCAGGAATGAATAACGGCAGCGCTTCCCAGGAAAATTCCAGGAAATCCATAGGCCGGGGGGGGAAGTGGCTGCTCGGAATTCCAAGGACCCCGGGGGGGTTTTATTGGATTTTTCCCAGGTAAATCCTGGATGGACAAAGCCCCAGCCACTGTGCAGCCTCCCAAAATGAAGTCCCCACCATTGGATCCTTGGGAATCCTTGGGAATTCCCAATCCCGAATGTTCCCCACAACGATTGCACCCTTTGGAGAGGGAAGGAGCCGATTCCTTCCCTGACAAACCAAACTGGGGAAGGAAAAACGGATGCCATGGAAGTTCTGGAATCTCAGCGCATCCTCCTGGATTCTCCCGGAATTCCCAGATTTCCTGGGAAATGTCCGTGATCCCATGGGAAGTGTTGATGGACAAGAGAGGCTCAGAATTCCTTGGATGGGCTCTCCCACTTTGGCTCCAGAGCCTTGGAGCTACTCCGAAGTTTTGGGACACCTTGGAATGTCCTGGGATGGGGCAATCTGGGAATGTTGCCGGAAGGGGACAATCCCCAGGGACACCACGGAATTCCCAGCCTGTGGGACAATGGAAAAGCGGGAACAGAGCCCAGGTCCGGGAGGTTCTCCCAAGACTTTGGAGAGAGCCAGGAGCGGGATTTCCTTGGGAAAAGCAGCCAGGACAGGGAGCAGAGGGATCATTCCCATGGATTCACATCCCGTCCCGACACCCTGAGCTCATCCCGGAGCCCTGGGAGATCCCAAACATCCACAGATGGCTCGGGATCCAGATGGAAAACAGCAGGAAAAAGGAATCCACCAGGAGCCAAACGCATCCCAGTCTGGAGACACCACGGAGTGCCGGGAATGTGAACCCTTCCCACTGGGATATGGCTCATTCCGGACACACCATGGGCAGAAATCCCTGGATACCCCGGGAAACCTGGATGTGCCAGGAACCACCCTGGGCAGAAAGATCCAGGGGCAGAAACATTCCAGGATGGGAATGGAAATTCCCATGGGGAGAAATATCCATGGATGGAAACATCCATGGAGAGAAACCTCTGGATACAGGAACATCCATGGATAGAAACGCTCGAGGATGGAAATCCCTGTGGGAACATCCATGGACAGAAACATCCATGGGTGGGAATCCCGGGATACAGAAACTTCCATGGACAGAAATATCCATGGATGGAAATCCCAGTGGACACAAAATCCCGTGGGCAGAAACCTCTGGATACAGAAATCTCTGGATAGAGAAACCTCTGGATACAGAAACATCCATGGACAGAAAAATCCATGGACAGACCCCTCACAGGGCTCATCCCACACATCCCAAGGCGGAATTCCCGCTGTGCCACATTCCCAGATCCCCCTGCCGTAATCCCCCCCCCCCCTTTTATGGACCAGCGCCGTGTCCATGGGAGAATTTCCCGGGGGGCTCCGCCAATCCTCCCAGGATTTTTCCAGCATCCCATTCCAGAGCCGCGGCCACGCCGGCAGCCCCGATCCGTCCATCCCTCCACACATGTTCCCAATTATTCCAGGAAAAGTGGCTCGGCCGCGGCTCCCTTGAAAGGATCCCCCGGCAGAAAGGGAAAAATTCCCTAAAAGCGGCCATAAAAACCCCAACCATCCTGGCGCGTTTTCCAGCAGGAAGTTTGGGAATGTTTGCAGCTGGAGCAGGCGCGAGCCGGTGGCCGCGCTGCTGGCAGCGGGGAAAAGCTGCTTTTTTCCCGGGTTTTTTCCCCGGTTTTTCCCCCACTTTGGCGGCTCCCAGCGGGGGGGTGAATTCCGGATGGGATTGAAACGGGAATGAGCGCTGCTGGGGAGGTTCGTTTTCCAAGGAAAAGCCCGAGCGAGCCGGGAAAAATCCTAAAAATCCATCCCAGCCCCCCCGGAGCAGAAGGGGAAAAGCCGCAGGCTCGGCTCCTGGAATTAAACTCCGCCTAAAGCTGCTCCTAACTTATTTAACCCCGAGCATTCCCATTTTTCCAACGGGACAAACCTCAGAAAAGCTGGATTTAGAGAAAAAGGGATTTCATTCGGGGGGGTTCTTCTCCCCCAACATCTGATCCTTCGGGAAAATCCCGATCCCGGCAATCCCATCCAAGATCTCCATCCCTTTCCAGCTCCCTCCCGCTCCCGGCAAAACTTTTCCAAGAGCCGCGTTAGGGTTTCTCCAGCGGCTTTTCCAAGCGATTCCCGGTTTTTGGGGATCGGGATGGGCACTCACCGGGCAGGAGGCAGAGGGAACAGGCCAGGAGAATCCCACTGGGAAAGGCCATGGAATCGCCGGCTGCCCCAATCCCCGCTCCCGAGCATCGGCGGGAGGCAGGACTGGGAGCTCCTATCCCAAATCCCTTCCCTTATCCCAAGCTTTTCCCGGCTCCCTGACAGCGGGCGAGCATTGGGAGGGAGTGGGAGGGACGAGGGAAACTGGGAGGAGGGACAACGGGAAAAGTTGGGAATGGGAACAGCCTCCTCCGGCCGCGGCACCCTTTAGGGAACGGCTTCCAGCTGGGAATTCCGACTGGGAATCACAGCTGTGCCAGCCGGGAATTCCAGCCTGGTCCAGCAGGAAAGGATGGGAATGGGGACACCTTTTCCAGGCCATAACACCCTTTAGGGAGAGGCTTCCAGCTGCGAATTCCAACCTGGAATCACAGCTGTGCCAGCTGGGAATTCCAACCTGGAATCCCGGGCCTCTCCCAGCGGGATCACACCTTGAAGGGGGGTGGTGAGGGAAGGGCTTCAAGGGGACACCGATGGCTGCGGGTGACACCTCTGCGGGGACGGTGCCACCTCCAGCCTGGTGCCACCCCCAGCCTGGTGCCACCTCTGCCCAGGCGTCACCTCCCTTCAGGTGGCACCTCAGCCGAGGTGGCATCCCCACTCGGGTGCCGCTTCTGCTGGGTGGCACCTCCACCTGGGTGGCACCTCCGCAGGGATGGCACCTCCGCCTGGGTGCCACCTCTGCTTGGTGTCACCTCTGTTCAAGTGCCACCCTCAGCTTGGTGACACCTTTGATCAGGTGCCACCTCCCTTCAGTGCCATCTCCACCTGGGTGCCATCTCCACTCAGATGCCACCCCCAGCTTGGTGTCACCTCTGCTCAGGTGGCACCCCCAGCTTAGTGTCACCTCTGCTTAGGTGCCACCTCCCTTCAAGTGCCACCTCCACTTGGACGCCAACCCCAGCTTGGTGACACCTTTGCTCAGGTGCCACCCCCAGCTTGGTGTCACCTCTGCCCAGGTGCCATCCCCACCCAGGTGCCACCCCTGCAGGTGTTGCCTCTACGTGGGTGCCACCCCTACCCAGGTGTCACCTCTGCTGGGAAACGAGGGGGGAAAACTGGGAGAGAGGAGAGGGGAACACTGGAGGGAAAAAGGGGGAAAACGTGGGAGAGAGAGGGGGAAAACTGGGGAAAAATAGGGAGAAAACTGGGGGGGAAATGGGAAAAAAAGGGGGGAAAACTGGGGGGAACTGGGCAGGAAGAGGGGGGAAAACTAGGGGAAAAAAAGGGGGAAAAAACTGGGAGAGAAGCAGGGAAAAAAGTGGGAGAGAGGCAGGGAAAAATGTGGGAGAGAGGAGAGGGGGAAACAGGGAGGGAGAGGGGAAATTGGGGGGGAAGTGGGGAAAAAAGGGGGAAA
>VZTA01015544.1:0-22287 GCA_013398855.1 Mohoua ochrocephala | reverse complement strand
AGCTGTGTGATCAGGCCCCTGGTCCTGCAGAAGAGCCACCAGCCACACAGGGCTGCATCTTGAGGGTTTGTGCTGCTGGTCTACCCCAGCCCTACCTCACTGCATCATCACGTGAATCCATTCCAGGGCGTGCGCTTCAGGCTGTTAAGTCCCTGTGAGGAGTAGCCAGGCTTGTGCATTTAGTTTATAAATAATGAAGCAGAGGTCAGAGCAGAAGCAGTGGGAGAGTCTGGCTGTCCATGGCTTTAAAGTATGAGGTGGACAACACAACCCTCCCTCCCCCCTTTCTCTGAACAGCTTTTTACAAAAGTATACCTTTAAGTCAATTGATATGATCATAAACTTAAGTTTATGTTGTGATGACACCTTTGGGGCATGAAAAAATGAAGAAAAAAACTTGAAGGAAGTAGAAAATCAAAGTAAAACTTTGGCAGTTATCTAAGAAAACTGAAAGAATGAAAACTTTATTTTTGAAAATAAAAAAATCCTAAAACAGAGCAATTTATTTCCAATGCAACACTTCAGTTCATCCAAACAAATTAGTATGGGGGCTTCATCTGATGGGACTTTTTTGCTTTGTTAACTTAGATTTATTTTGGTATGCTTTTTAGAGCAACAACAACAAAAAAAAACCAAACAAAAACCACAAAACCAACCAAAACCCCCCCCAAACAAAACAAAACACAAAAAACCAAAAACAAAAGCAGAAAAATCCAAACCCAAACTTATTTTGATTTGCTAGCAAAAAAAAAAAAAATCTATTATTTTCACAGCTCTAAATTGCCCATTTATAAGAGACAAGGGCTTTATTGCTGTCTGTCAATGTGTTGCTCGTGAAGGAATTTCTCTGTTTATCCACTTTTCTTTTTTTAAAGAGGCAATGAAATTCAACACAAAAGACATGGATTAAAGTAACAGTGAAATGAAATGTACAGAAGTCAGGAAATACCAGAATTACAATACACTCTTTAAATGCTCACAGGCTGTTCTTATTGCAGGATTTCTGCCTTGTTCAGTGAGTGGCTAAGTGTATGATAAACAAGATGTAAGGCCATTCAATGAATATTGAAAGGAAAAAGAAATATTTAAGAGCCACGCATTTGGCAAGTCCCAGCCATCCTATGGTAGGATCTGGGCAGGAGATGTCAAAAATGTGTAATGAAACTACATCAAAATAGGTGTGAAGGGGAAACTGTGGTTAAGAGTATGAAGGGAGGTGTTACGTTCACATTTTCTGACTGTGCATCACCCTGCAAATCTAACTTTTTAAAAATTAAAATCATTCTAAAATTCTTTACCTTACCACTGATGTAAATGACTGAGCACTCTCGGGATTATCTGAATCAGGACATTGTGCAAAACGTGACCAATTGTCCCATGTGGCAAAGCCCTGGAAGTCAGGAAATGCTCCATGTGATCACTGGTACCAGTGTACACAGGACAAATAGCATGGAACATACTCCATATATCACAGGCTGCCTTCAAAACCATTTGCCAAACTTACAACTTTTGCAGAGCTGAACTAGGTTTCTCAATGCATTCCTTTGAAGAGTGCTATAGAGTAGTCATATAAACCAAGACGACAAACCTCAGAGGGCTTCTGTGCTGTGCAATGCTGCTGTTTCCCAATAACTTGGTTGCGGAAGGAAAAGGAGTGTAGCACTTGGCAGTGTTTCAGTAAAATGCAGGATGTATTTGCTGCTTAATCTTGGGGTGCTGTTCCGCACAGAGCTGGGGCACACTGGAATCTCAGCCCAATGCTTTGGGATAGTGTTTCTGCTGGCTGTAAGCTGGGGGAGATGCACATCTGAGAGTCACTGCAACAGTGTAGGAGAAATATCCTCGAGAGGAAGCTAGCCTGCCTTCCTCTGTCTAGTCTCCTATCTGTTGAGTTATACTCAACAGCACAGAGCAAGTTTATTGACCTTTTCCCCTTCTCTCTTTGCCCAAGTTACCCGGGAAAAGTGGCTAACGTGGTGCTGATGTGTGCGGATCATTGCCTTTGCAAATATGTTTTGACCACTGTAGAATGGGATTAACTACCAAAGGAAAAAGAAGTTTTGATTAAGCAAAAAATTACATGTGTTATATCTTTTTCGTTAGATGTGTTGAACTTTCTCTGGTGGTTTTAGTCTAGAAGAATTGTCAGAACTCTTTGAAAGAACAAAATTAACCGGTAGCCATTGCTCGCCCATCCTGTGCTTTCTGTAACATCATGAATGTGTTGTCTGCCACTAACAGTTTGCTTCAGAGTGTACAGTTTGTGACCTTATTCAAGGGAAATTTGCATGAACTTCATTCATTGCACATCCCTTTCCCACCTCTTCTGTCTTCCAGAATGAAAAACTGATTTTTTTCCTGTGCTTAATTAAATACAATTCTTTTTGTCCCTCCTCTTCCAGATACCAAAAGAATACTGCTAACAAAGTAGACAGACTTGTGACAGTGAGCATTGATTGAATGTAGAGATGTTTGGTATTCACATCTCGGGGGCTGGAAGCTTCACCTCAGACTCCAAATGCCACAGCATTATATGTACCTGCGCAACTTTTTCTGTAGTGCTATGATGTCGTCATTTTGTTGCAGAGAGGTTTACATGCTGTTAGACCCACCAAAGAAAAGACCTGGCCTTCTAATGTTGGTTGCTAGAAAGGGATTTGTACTTTTCTGTTTTAAGACGGGATTTTCCCTGCAGTGGGGCTTGAGTGCTTTACAAATTTCTGGCTTGAGGAGATTTGGAGTGAAGATGCTCCAGGTGGGAGAAGCACTCTAATAGCTTGCTGTCACCAGTAGACAGAGTGTGCCTCTTCCAGGGGCATGTTCCTGCCACTTACCTTCTACTTTGGTGCTCAGTAGGTCACTCTCCAAGTCCTTTCAAACCTGGCAAATACAAGCATTTCGTTTTTCAGGTTGGTTAGTGAGCCAAATTCCTTGGGTGAAATGTGAGTCCAGTGGGCACTGGAGCTGGTTCAAGGAAGGGGCAGAACTGCACAGCTAAGAACATGGGTGAGGAAAGAATTGGGGGAATAAGTATTCCCTCTTTGGGCTCAGTGACCTGTTGGATCTGCTCGGCTGCTCAGAAAATAATGCCTTCAGAGGAAAGGCCTTGCAGAGCCATTACTGAAACTTGTACTCACATTTGTTAAAGTTTTCCCAAGTTCTTACGCTACCTGCCTGTGTAATTTAATTTAGCAGAGAGCTGGCAAAATTCCCTGCGTGCTATTTTTATGAGGTAGTAGTTGGTTACAGAATCATTAGCCCTTCCTCCCTCCCTGAACTACATCTTAGTGGATCCTTGAGGTTTAGTGCTAATTCAGAGCCCTTGCACACTAAATGGTGTACAAGCGCTTGCTGAAAGGGACATGTTTGAAATCCCTTGGCAGATGCTTCTGGCTTTTTAACTCTCAGACCTAAACATTGTGGACTTTAAAGCTGCTTAATTCTGTCTGTCATGACTTTTGAATAATAGCAATGAATGCCATTCTAAGCGCTCTGTGGTGGTTAAATCACTTCTGCCATGTTCTTTCAAAAAATAATCGCTGCTGGATACTGGCCAAGCCCAGAAAATTTCAGCTCTGAAGATGAACATTTTGGCAACTTATGACTGACTGAAATCAGCAGAGAAACTCATTTGCATTCTTAACTGTAGCAGATGTTGCTGCTGTTGCCCTGCAAGCTGGGCAGCAGGCTGCAGAAGTAGGGGCCACTGTGCTGGCATGAGACCTGTTACTGCCTATTGCTTCTTCTTCCTGCCCTCAGGCACAGGTTAGGAATGTTTTCTAAATTCTGCCTACTGGTGTTGGTTTATGGGTGGCACCAAGTATGTTTCTGAGCACTCTTATGTCATGCTGTGTAGATATGCACCTCCCTGCACCTGCTTTGGCCTGGTGTTGGGAGCTGTAGAGTAGAAAGGAGACAAGTTGCTTGGGGGAATTTGTAGGGAGTCAGGATGGCCCTGTGTCAAACTGAGTCCCAAGACTCAGATCTGGAAGTGTCTGATCCTGAGCAATGTGGCAGTGGTGAGTCCTTCAGTGCAGGTTGGAGTCTGTCTGAAAGGAGGTCTAGACACAAGATAGGGTTGAAGGCTGAACTGATACTCACTAAAAGATTGATGCAGTATCATCATCAGTCAGCTTAAAGCATTTTGGCAGCCTAGGTGAAGTTCTTTTTTATCTTGTGACACAATTTAAGGGGCAAGAACTTGCATGGGGAAGCCCTGGAAAAACAATTTGACTACTAGCACTGGGTAATAGGAAGCAGAGGGTCCTAGCAGAGAGTAAGTGCCAGATCTATCCCAACCGCTGCTGATGTAACCAAAGTTTAGCAGTGATGGGAAAGGCAGTGTTTCTACTGCTGCCTAGCAGTCTGCCATAGCCAGCTGCCTGATTTGTTTCTGTGGGAGAATGATCTTTACCCAGTGCTGTTATCAACACACTGCCATGCAGAATTTTTGTTTCAGTATCAGCATACACAAGAATTTGCCTTTTCTGTCTAATTAACGTGTGGCTGTAGCAGCAAATGTTAACTATAGAAGAGCTGTGTGCTGCTGGAAAGGCCAGCAGAAGTCTGAGAAGAGAACCCAGGGGGTGTAAAACAGCATTACATAGCTCAAGTGAAGCAGCCATTCCCCATCCTGTACATCTACACTGCTTAACATGGGCTTGAACCTATTGGTGTATGGTGGTGCCACAATGCCTTTTGGTTCTGTTTTGATTTTTTTTAACTTTAACAGAAAAGTGGTTCATACTGAAGTGAACCTTGTTTCTTTAGATTAAAACCTGATACTACCAGCACCAGCTCTTCCAAGCAAAGAGTGCCAAAGGGACTGACCTGTGGCATTGCCTGAGTCCTGAGCGGTTTCCCATCGCTGGAGGTGTTTAGGCCACGTTAGATTAACTGAGAGAGAATGACAGCAATGCCTGGGAGTGAATGCAAGGCGAGGCAGCGGAGCTGTGGTCATTAGGGACTCCTTGGGCATTTTGACAAATAGATGTCAGGGGAGAGACCTCATCCGGTGGTGTGAGCTTGTGAGAATCCGGCAGACATAACAACTTCAGGTCTTCTCTTTGTGTTTCCAGCATTATCTTTTTGTGTTGCTCCTAGAGCTTGACTCACCATAGAAGCGCGATGCATTTGAACAGCAGCAAGCTCCTCTTCAGGAGCTGGAGCACCTATTGTTACCTCAGGAGATGCCTTATTCATCACCAAGATAATGCGGGAAGTGAGACACGCGTCTATAATGTCTCTATATACTCTTTCTTCACTCTTTTCAGTATTCGGTATTGTTTGAGTTCCCCAAAAAGGAAACCTGCTGTCATTAGCTAACGTGTGTCATCTGGGATGCTCACAGTTCCCATGTTCTCACTGCAGTTTCCTAGAGGGGGGGACTGGCCCCCATGGTCCTGCTGCCATGTCCTCCTTGCTTTCCAGTCCCTTCAACACAGCAGAGTCAGGTCTGAATCAATGCATTCCTGTACAATCTATTAGATCATTCCCCTCTGGGCAAGCTAGGGGTTCCCAAGGCAGATAAGGAGTACTGGGCTTGCCCTTCTCTCAGCCCTTCAGAGTAGGTGGTGTCAGAAGTTTTAAGGGTGCAGTACCTGATTGCCAGAATTTCCTTTAAAAAGTTACTAGAAGTCGTCAGAAGTCGCAGTGGTCCAGAGGCCACTCTGGTTTGTGTGCAGAAATGTACACAACCTGGGAGGAGCTCAGTGGTGGTGGCAAACATCATGAGCATCTCTGCTAGCTGGGAGAGGGAAACCTGCAGGAAGGCCTCACGTATTTTCCTTTCTGCTTCTGGTGAAGTGTCACACTGCATTCAGTGAAGATCCATATTCTTGGCTGCTTGCTTCCTTTTAAAATTTTGATATAGCTTGGGGAAAATATCAATTTCTTCCTTCCTCCTGTGACTCCACTCTTGTTGAGAATTGAATAGTCAGAAGTAAACAGGCTTTATTTTTCTCTCTGGCATGTTATATAGCTGCAGACCTGTTGGCAGTCCTTTGCATCAGCGTTTGGCTGTGTGCTGGAGCATACCTCTGATTTTCTAAATTTTTCAAAGTTGTTGCAAGGCACAGAGGCTCTTGAAGGGAAGGTTTACAAAACACAGCAGCCTGGAAATCATGGATGACTGTGACAACTGCCAGTACTGCAGCCCCATCACAGATGAGAGTGGCTCTGGGAGCAGCAGCATTTTGCAGCCTCCCCGGGCTTTTGCAAAAGGGCTGCTCCCCTTTTGCACTAACACCCCCCTTAAGCACCCCCTTGTGCTTAAGGACACCCCCATGGGCCAAGTGAAAAGCAACACTCAGAAAATAGAGCAAGGGCTAGAAAGGCCCCTGCATCTTCTGCTCCCCTCTATTATCCCTATATCCCATCTTTTTCAGTTCGCTCTGTTTTCAATGTTTGTTCACTAGGGAAGCTTGAATGCATAAAGGAGAGCTATGAACAAGGCTGGCACTGAAGTAATAAATTTAACTCCGAAATAAACGATACCTGTGGGTAATAGGTTTGAAATTGTTGTGTTCCTTGGTAATGGGATATAATTACAAGTACCACAAGATCTGCAGGGCAAAGGTGCAATTATACCCCTCACGTCTAAGTCAGTGAAAGCATTACCACAATGTTGCCACAATTCAGTGGTGTGGAACAGGGAGCTTATTGGGGAGATAACAGTGTTCAGAAAATGTTTCTTTGTGCTTCCTCCATATTGGCCCCCCTTCCAAAACCTTGAAAATGGGCCATATGCTGGGATAAAAATCCCCGCAGCAACAGTGTGCCACAGTCACGGTGGGATTACCAAAAGGTTCCCTTAGTAACTATGAGGGAATGAGTCCTGAGTGATAGGTCCACTTTATACCAGTGGGCAGGTCATCATTTGTTGCTGTGTGGTTCTGCAGTAATTAAAGGCTATTGAATGATATTTCTTCACTGTAGCTCTGAGGGGGGAGTTGTGCCTTTGTGTCCCTGCGTAGTTGCACAGTAATTACTGAGTAATGACTTATGGTGTGACGGTGTTGTGCCAGGCTGCTCATTGTGTTCCCCCGCACCGGGCTGTTAATCAGAGGGTAATGTCCTAATTGTTGCTACCTGTAGCAGCAGGGTTCACTTGTGTGTAACTCCCCTGTTCCACGGCAATTATGGTGGGACAGCAGGGAGGTGGATGTGCTGAGATCCGCATGGGCCGGGTATTCTGGGTAGCTGCTGAGGCCTGGGAGGTGTTGGGCTGGGTATTCAGCTGATGAGTATGCTGGAAATTTCCTGACTTGGGAATTATGTAGGATAATACCCAGCTTAGTGGTTCACGTATATTTCTAGTGTCATGCTGTGCGTTTTTCTTCTTCGTGTTGTTTGGATGTTGATCAGTAACCTGGGTCTGGAAAGGGTTTGTTTGTTCACGCGCAAGATTTCCCTGAAAGGACAGCTCCTGCATTTTGTGTTCTGTTTCACTTTCACTTGCATATTTACCTATGTAGTGGCTGACAGGTCTGTGGCTGGCACAGCTGTCCGGTCTGCTAGGCTGGTGTGTCCATACAATGTGACTCGAGCCCTTGTCAGGTACTGCATGACAGTTCTGCATCTTGTTTTTCTTGAAGATGTCAGTTTGTCTGCTCACGCTCTGATCTGACTGAAAGCCCTGTCTCCAGTGCAGTCTGAGTGGAGCTAGACAGCCCTTGCAGGGTGTGTAACTTCAGGCACAGCATCACCGTGGTCACGGGGGGCTTTCCTCAGGGTGTGCTGCTGGCTAAGAGGACCTTAGTGTGGTGTAGTTGTGCTCAGCGATATACCCAGGTCTGGTCTAAAGCTACTGCAGCCTGTCCTTCACACTGGACAGTGAGTCCTGAGCAGCTCTGGGGTAAAAGCCAATTGAAAAAAAAAAAATTGTGGCATTTTTCAATATTTTTATGTTGGACTTTCTTATACTTTCTATGCAACAAAGGTAGAATTGGCTGAGATGCTGGGTCTGGTGTAGTGGGAAAAAGCCCAAGCAAGAGCAGCACCGCTTGAATAAAGTAGGGGTTTTATGTTAATTTCAGTCCTGTATAAAGCAATGTAGTGAGAACCAGGCTGGTGACTTGCCCCACATCCTTGGTCATACCAGTAAGTTCTGCCACGTACTGCCACTGTGTTTATAGGAAAGCTCTGCTTGTGACTTTCCCTTAGAGCATCTGAGATCTGGAAGTTCTTTTAAAGAAGAGAGCAGGCTGGGTAGTGCAGTGTGCTGTTTGTCATTGCTCCGGGAACTTGGTAAAACCAAAAGAAATAAGGCCATGAGCTACAGTGCAGATCTCTGTAGTCCCTGGAACTGCTGGGGTTCTTCCTCTGTGTGGGAGTATTTGAGAGGAAAAATCTCCAGTTATAAAGCAACAAGGAGAGCTGATTGTCACATTCAAGCCCCTTCTCTCCTTTTGGAGGCTGATGCAGTGCTGCCAGATTCTCTTTTCCTCTGTGTGAGTCTGGCTGTTTCTGTTTCTCAGACTGATGGTGGCTTCTTTCTTTCATTCTTTCTCTTTTTTTTTTTATTAAAAATTGTAACATTTGAGTCTTTGAAATTGAAATGGATTTCAGTCTTTCTTATATTAATTATTGATAAGTGGAGCCTGAGAGATGGAGATGAAGCCCGATGTGATTAAAGACAGTCAGTTTTTAATTTTATGTCTCTCACAGTGACAGAGGAATGCAGTTTAATGGGAGTCATTTATTAAAAAGGACTTAATCACAAGTAAGCAACTAATCGGGGGTGAGATAGCAGGGGGAAGAGATGTGCACTGGTGCAGGAGAGCAGCCAAGTGGGTGGGGAAAGATGCTGCAGTGGATGCACTCTTCAAGCCCCAGCACGTGTGGAGAACGCACGTGGAAGCCACTCAGGCTGACTGCAAAGGCAAGGGAGCTGCAGTCCAGCAAAACCAAGTAATGGCAAAGCTGCTAAACTGGGACTGGCTGATGATGGCTCTCATCTCAGCAGCATTGAAGTGGCCTTGCTATTAAAAAAGGGCCTCTGCTCTGCACTAGCGCAGAATCAGAATGATGGTTTTCCCTTCCAAAATGTTTATAGGCTAATTAAAAGGCAAGACACCAGATGAATAAAGACAGACAAGGAGATGATATTTTCCTCTGGATGTGGGAGGAAAAATGTTCTGTGCCCTGTCGAGCTTGCTGAAAACTATGTAGGCGGGGTAGTGCATTTTGTATTGCCTTTGCTGTTGGTGATGTCACCGAACAACATTATTTCATGTGACCTGCACCAGTGAGGCCATGGTTTACTCTTTGCCCACTGATCTCTGGCTAGCAGGTTACAAGGAAGCTTTTTTTAATATTTACTCCTCAAGCTGTGCTTTTTCTCAGAGGACTGACTAAATTAGTGATCTCTTGTGACAGCATTGTCCAGGCTGTGAGATAAGGGACATCATGTGTAGTGACTTCACCTAAAGCCACCAGCTACTGCTCTGCTGAGCTGGAGAAACTGTGTGGTTGCACCAGAGTCCAGCAGTTCTGATAAAGAATGGATTGCTGCATTTTCATTTCAGCATCACCTTACTAATAATTTTTATATTTCGTGCAAATCAGAGCTTGTTCACTTTGTTTAGCATGCTCTGGCACAGGGCTGCAGCAGTACTGTGAAACCATGGGGTAAAAAGCCCTCCTAGCATGCTGGGCGGCTCCTTTTATGGTGGAGCATGGGATACTGAGGTTTAGCTGGACAGACTCAAGTGAACTGTTGTGAAATTTTAGTGTGAATTCCTAGGTCATTTAGTGATCTTAGCGTGAAGGCTAGCATTTACTTTGGAGAGTTTTCTTGATATCTCTGTCCTGGGATGGGCTTGGACCTAAGAAGGAGGCTTGCGATGCTCAGAAAAGACTGCAGCAGTTGCCTCCTCTCTTTGTCAATAGAATCCCAGTGTAGAAAGATTGGTGTGTGGATTAATAGAAGTGTGCTTGATACAAAGGAAGGGAGGACAAGAAACAGAGTTGATGCAACAGTGATATTCATCGACTGAAGGGAGCATTGCTTCAGCGATATCTTCTTTTCTCACTAACTGATGTATGCTAAAATCCTTCAGGGAGGAAAAGGAGAGTTTTCTGTGGAGTTGTTTATGGGCATAAAAATTTGGGGGTTGGGGGCTGAGACAAATGGTGACTTTGGATAAAAGACCATCAGTTGAGTGAGAGGAACAGTGGGGACACTCTCCTCTGGCAAAAAACTCAAGGAAGCTTACAGTTTGCAGTTTCGTGACCAGCTCTCTGCCCCTGTGTGTCTCCTATGCTCACATGGGCTCCATATGGTTATCCATGCTTTTATTAAAATGATATGAGCTGTTTCAGGGGTTTGAGCCTTCATTGGCTTTTCTGTTTCTCTTGCCGAGAAGCTCCTTTTGCTTCTCACAATTTTTTATTTATTTATTTATTAAAATGGTTTTTTTTTTCTTAAGAAAGAGAGCTTTAGTTTGGACTGCTTTTTCAAATTGGAAAGAGAGATTTCGGATCGAATAAATTTTCTACTCCGTTTTAGTATCTGTGATTCTCAAAGTAATGAACCTCACTCTTTCCAGGGATGTTATAAAAGCCCAGTCCCTCCCAAACCTACTCTTCGTGGCTGCCAGTACATTCGCTCTTTCTCTTGGGGCAGGTTCTTGAACCACTCTTCCATAGCTGTTAGAATATAATTCCTCAGATCTTTTGTGGTATTGGTGTGTCTAGGAAGCAAACACTGCATTACTTCTCAGCAGGATTGCCATTTACACCCAAGGTAAGGGGAAGCTTCTTGCTATGTTCTTTTCCCTTCATCATCCTTCCTCTCTCTTTGTTCCTTGATCCTTGGTTGCACGTATGTTAGAAATACTGCAAAGCAGTAGTTAGGGATGATGAAAAGTGTGGCACCTAATGATCAAATGCTTGGCCCTCAGAGCCATTCTTATAGGCAGACTCCCGACCAGGCTGCCTGAGACCTTCATGGAAGGCTGGTCTGGCTGGAAGGGTAGAGGTTTAGCATCATTCATGCTGTCCTTTGAATGTGATAAAGACTTCAGCCATTTCCCCAGGGCACTAATGCAAAAGATTATAAAGCTGCTCTATAATTTTTGTCTATTCAGAATTTAAGCTACCATCAATCATCTCAAGTTTTTAGTGTCAAATAAGATAATGTAGCCAACTATATTATTAGGAAGAGATGTGTTTCTGAAGCAGTGAGCGTCTGTGGGTGCATCTGAATAGCACTTAACAAGATATGCAATCTCTCATTGACAGTGCTATTAAAAGAGCTTCAGCTTCTGGAGGCAGACTCTAACTCAGGGAATCTGTGCTGAGGGATACGGCCATCTACTACTTCAATTGCAGCCTGAATTTTTGGAGGGAATGGAGGGGAGGGAGATAAACAAGGAAGAAAGACTGAGCATTATCCAGTCTGTGAAAATATCTTTTCCACTGTCTCAGCATGAAATAGCTCCAGTGGCTGAAGAACCGTGGTTGGAAGGTGGTGTGGTAAGGATCTGGTTAGCTGGGCCTGGTGGTCACTCCCAATGAAGCACATGCCTCTTTGGTTTTGGTCTTTCTAACACGGCATTTTGTACTGATGCAAGGTGCTAGAGTGACCACCACAAGGGTGGATAGCTCTGTGCAGATAGACAGCAACTGCTTGGGTAGTTGGAGGGCAAGCCTTCTGCCCACTCCAGCATAAATACTTGATGGAAGCTTTTCTTCAATTGGAAAGTGGCCATTCAGAGCTGTCCCAGCTTCTTCAGGGATTGTGTGGGGAGATGAGAGGGGAAAACAAACTAGAACAGGAGGAGATGTGAGGATGAGTGAGAAAGGGGTACATAAGCAGATACAGGAGGAGGAGGCACCTGGAAGAGAACCTTGTCAGAGATGGGGCTGAAGATGCTTTGGTGGGGAAGGTGTGTCATCCCATGGGGGACCCACTCTGGAACGGGGATACCTGAAAGGGACTGCAGCCTGTGGAGGACCTGGGCAGGAGAAGAGGAAACAAGCAGAAAGGAAGGGAGAAAGAAAACAGTAAGGAATAAGCTGAGAAAGCATCATCTACCAACCTAGTCTCCTGAGCTGTCCGTTGCCTCACCCAAGGGGCTTGCTGTAAGGGTAATGTGTGCCCATGATAAGGGAAGGGGACACCGGCTGGCTTGTGTGTGGGAAGATGTGTTGTACTGCAGTGGACCCTGGGGAACTGCAAAGAAAGAGGTTTACCTAAGTGTCTGTTTAATTGTTTGTCATCTCTGTTTTCCAATGCCTGAAAGAGTAAATAAAAGTTTATGTTAATTGGCAATAAATCAAATTAAGTGAAATTCCCAAAGTCGAGGCTCTTTTGCCCATGATGTTTTGGAACTTGCTCTTGTCAAGTGTTTCTCCCTCAAGGTTATTTATTACCCCCTTCACCTCATGATTTGCCTAAATTTTAATAAGCAATGAGGTAGATTCTTCAGTTTCAGAAGGCTCTATAACATTATGACTCTCTAGAAAGTTGTGGAGGCTCCAAGCATGCTCCGATTATTATTTTTTTCCCCCAATGGTCTCAAAAGCAGCCTGCAAAGCTAAAGCAGATAGGCAAGAGCTGCAAAAACATTTATTTGCCTCCTTCACTATCGTGCTTCTTATCTAAAATAAACACTAAGTTGATCGCCTGTGAAATCGCATCGTGCCTTTGTACAACAGTGTCCAGAGGACAAAAAGCAGGGCTCGTTGTGCCATGTACTGGCAAGTGTCTCAAAGGTAGTGACTACACCCATTGTGCATTGTAGTATAATGAGAAGAGGTACCTGTATTGATCTCTTAAGCCACATAAATGATGTGTGGATTGTTTCATGTCATTGATATACAGCCATCTCTGGTGAACTTCTGTCACAGGCATGGATTTGGGGTAACAAAGAGGTGGCACAACGACACCGCCACGGTCCTCTGGCCTCCATGCTAGGCTTTTCCATATGGCACTGCTTGTTCCTGACACAAGATTTTCCATTGCATCTGAATGTGCTCAGAGCCGGGGCTGGGTTCGATACAAGGCTAAGGATGAAGGGAGGATTATACAGATAGTTGCTCCTTTTAGTGTTGTTTCCTTCCAGCAGCAGGGAGCAAAGAGATACCAGTTCTATTTTTTAATTATTTTGGTTGCTCTCTGAGGCTTTTGTTTTAATATTGTAGATTTCTCCTATTGAGTTCAGTCTTCCTCTCCCATTGAAGCCAGCAGCCAGACTCCTCCTGCTCTAGTGAGAACAGGGTTTGGAGGCATCATAGAAAATGCCTCTTTGTTTTGTTTTGGAGTTTTTGTTTTCTTTCTAAAAAAATTCTGAATAGACAGATTAATTCCCAGCTATTATAGTAATAATGACCTTTACACCGAAAAAAAAGAAAAAGATAATGGCTATAAGGGTCTCCAGCCAGGTCATTTTGGAACCCCTGGTGCTGGAGGCCAAGTGTCTAGCCAAAAAAATCACATCTCTAAAAATAATTGGCTCCAGCAACAAAAAGAGAGAGCAGAAAGAAGAAAGGAGAAGTCAGCAGGTCAGATGGTGAAGTTGCAGGCGTTCGTATCTAAATAGTCTCCTGATGTACCATTTCGTTCCTAATGACACAGGATTAGGAGAGGAACATTATTGAGGTTTTATTGAACATGTAAGTGAACAACACAGCCCAACCCCATCCTGTTCCCTCCTTCTTCAGCCTATATTGTAAAGGACTTTAAGGATTTGGGAAGCCGGATTTAGCAGCTGAAAGTAATTTGCTCCCTCCCTTCCTCCTCCATCCCCTTTCCCATTGCCCCCTCCATTTCCTATTTCTGTTTCATTCCGTAATTAACCTTTTGAATAATCTCCTGTGCAGAGCTGGCTAAGCTGCTCTTCTATTTTCCTATTGTTGAGTGTCCTTAAGACAGAAGCTGGACCAAGTGTCTTGATTGACTGACGAGTAGAGCTATCTGGAAGGCAGGAGAGTTTAGCAGGAGCAAGAGGAGGTGGGAGGAAGGAGGGTTAGGTGTCCTGTGACAAGGAGGAGAAAGTGTTAAAAGTTGTGCTGTGGGGTTTTTTTTCATTATATCCCGTGTTGCTCATCATAGGTGGCTGTGCTCTTAGATTTTATGCAGTGCGGGCCCAATCTGCTGTAACCTGACTGAAGCAGATAGGAGCTTGAGCAGCGTAAGCAGGGAAAGGATTTGTTCCCCTCGTTTCCTTTTTCTGCAAGGAGGAACTGGTGTTTTTCCATCACCATTCATGTTTTGTTCTCTACTGCTGTTCATTCTCCCTCTATTTTTTTTTTTCCCCCCATCAGCTACTCCTGGTTATTGTCAGTCTACTCTATTTGTAACAGAACAGGCTGAACTGTTGGCATGCAGCAATGTGTTATTAAAATGTATTCTCATCCCTCTGTTTAAGTTATGTGGGAGCAGGATGATTTTATACTAATTTGTTCATTATTCTCAGTTGTTAGATAGTTTGTGTGATTGAATTTTAGCCTCTGGTTTATTTGAGGATGTCTTTTAACTGAGTATCTACTCCTAATTTCCCATGCCATTTGATGGATCAATGATGCTGTATGACATTATTCCTATTCCTATATCAGTGAGTCTAAGCACACTGCAAGAGGTTTCATCCTTTTGCCTGTTCACAAACCGTCTGTGAATATTTATCTGTAAGTATTCAATGACTCTGGTATGCATTGTACACCGAGAACTGTTCCAGATATCTGCAAGGCCATTTCTGAAGAGAATGTGTGCATTGGGATATGACTGGGTTTAGGGTGTTCACAAGCTTTTTAGTGTTATCTGTTTTTCCATCTCTAAATAACCATCTCTATCCTTTCTGTCTTTGCATACAATTTTCTTCAATCTTGCCTATAATTCACTGAAAAAAGAATGATCCTATGCCTGTCTTTTTGAAATGAACCACCTGATCTTGCTCCTTCTTATTGAGACACCTTTTTTCCTCTCCATTAAATGCGTTTCATCCCCTTGAGGTGCATGGTGCCGACTGTGAGGAGGGCACGCTGTAAAATGATGTTGTGTTGATGACTAATGGAGAAAGCACAAAGCGTGCGAGAATCCTGGGTGAATATTATTTATGAACAGCCACCTTGTTGGCCCCACTAGTGGCAATCACATCTGCATAGCTGGAACTGCAGGCAAGAAAACTGAGCTGGTGCATTGTGGTGCAGTTCCTGTGCAAGTGAGCACGGACTTGTGTAGGCAGGAGTGCCCACGCTGGCAAGCTTGCTCAGATGTTTGTAAACAGAGTCAGTAATTTACAAGCGAGGGTCAAAGCTTGATGATGTAGGTTCACATATCCCCCAAAAGTGATGTTTCCTTCCTGAATAGTCTCTTCACTCTAATGTTGCGCCTTTCCACTCTGGGCTATTAACATCAACAGCCTTCAGATCCGGCCCCCTGTAAAAAAGGCTTTTTAAGCAAAATAAATTTATTATGAGTGCTTCCTCGTATTGTGAGTTTTATTTTCTACATTCTGTTCAGAAATCTCAGTTGAAGCCATGATACTGTGTGAAATACTCATCCTTACAGAGCTGTGTTACCATTTGTAAACTTTCTGTGCAGCAGCTGAAACTGCAGCTCGGCATGACTCTTTCTGGCACACAGGCATGATTGTCTGAAGGACAGCAGTGGCATTTCATCGAATGGAAGGATAGGCCTGGGAAAGGAGTCAAATTCACTACATGAAAATTAAAAAGTGGGTTGCAGCAACAGGACAAGAGAGAGCCTAGGTGGGGAGCCCAATTTTCAGCTGTGTTTGGTGCTTGTAGCTTCACTATCAAGTTTTCCCATTTTCTGGTGAAAAATCACGAAAAATATAATGGATGCACCCCAGCTCCTTCAAACAAAGCAGTCTTTGGTTTTCTGGATGTACCTAGCACCATGGATCCATGGCTCATAACAGCAGTTCCTAGGTACCACAAAGAACTGCGTGGTTAATAAGGCTAATCACAAAATGGTGATAGGCATTGCCAGCAGCAACCACAGGAGATTTTAACATGCTGAAGCCAAAAGCCTCAGTCAGGTGGCTATGTCAAGTTCTGGGTGCTGTGCACTAGAACGACTGGTGCAGAGGGTCCCCAGAGGCAAGGAAGCCCAAGTAACAACTGAGAGACCAGCCAGGGTTCAGCAGCCCTCATTGACTAGGGAAGGGCATTGCCAGGGCAGCTGCAGCAGATTTAAACAATTCTGGGGAAGCGTGAGAGCCCAGAAGCAAAGGGAGCAGTGGGACACCTCAGCAGGGCACGGCAGCACGTGCAACACAACTGAGGGTGTGCAGGGTGCAGAAAGGGCTCCTGCCCACAGGAGGGCCAACACAGAGCAGAACCAGAGAGCAGTGGACAGGGAGCGGCACTTAATGCTGAGGGGAAAGAAGAGCCCCCTTCTCCCCAGCCTTAGTAGTCTGAGCTCCCAACGCTGTGGTTGCTAGGGGCTATAGAACTCGTTCCCCGGTGTCTGTGGAAGCTGCTGCACCAGTGATGTCTGAGGCTCCCACCCACAGACCTCACAACAGCAGGTGTAGCTCTGCGGGCCCCTGGTTGGACAGTGCCCAGTGCCTGTCCGGGAAGCTGGGGCTGAGAGTCATCTCTGCAGGAGGTGTGTCCTTGTCAAGGAGCTGTGACCACGTCAAGGAGTTATGCAAGGAAATAAGCAGGTTGCGTAGCATTTGTGAGGATTAGAAGGAAATACAGAGGGTGATTTCAGAGACTTTACAGACACAAGAGGTGCAGGTGGGCTCTGCACTGCATCTCGCAATAAGTCAGAAGTCAATGAGAGAGGAAAACTGGAAAACAGGCACTTTCCATATAACTCCTGTTCCTCCTGATGACTTGACATTAGCAAACAGGTGTAGTGCCCTCCAAGCTGAGGAGGGGAGGGGTAAGGCTTTGAGTGAAGCAACTGAGTCCCCCAGACCTGAGCCACGCAGGATCCACCTGGGTGAAGTGGCGAGCAGTTGTAGTGGGTGACTCCCTGCTCCAGGGGAGAGAGGCACCCATGTGCCACCTTGACCAGTTATTCAGAGAAGTTTGTTGCCTGCCTGGGGCTTGAATCAGAGATTTCATGGAAAGGCTGTCAGGGCTTGTCAACACATGTGACTCTTTCTCCCTGTTGGTCTTTCACATGGGCAATAATGATACCAAGGGTAAATTGGTAACCATCAAGCTTGATTTCAAAGCTGTGTGGATGTTTGTCAACGATCTGGGTGCACAGGTGATTTTCTCCTTAATACTGCCAGTCTGTCAGTCAGGGTTAATGGCAAGAGAAGAACTGAATGGGACAAGAGGCAATGGGCAGAAACTGGAACACAGGAAGTTCCACCTGAACCTGAGGAAGAACTTTACCGTGCAGGTGACCCAGCACTGGAACAGGCTACTCAGAGGTGCTGGGGAGTCTCCCTTACTGGAGATATTCCAGAAACACCTGGGTACAATCCTGTGCAATATGGTCCAGGATGACCCTGCTTGATTAGGGATGTTGGATCAGATAACCCATTGTGGTCCCTTCCAACCTTGCCCATTCTGTGATACTGTGAAGTGAAAAATCTTGCAAAACTTCAACTATTTTTTTTTTTCTGCATGCAAAATAACACTGGGAAATAAGCCCCCTTCACATTTTAGAGCCAATTCAGAACTAATTTATTATATTTATTTTTTAATTGCTCCCCTGTGACATCTAACACAAGTATTCCACATAATCCTTAAGACTTGTCGGATGCTCTCTCAGCCAAATAGGAGAGTAGTATTTTTTTCCTGCTCCCCGGGTGATCATTTTCTGATGTGCTCTTGAATGAGAATGTAAGTTCCTTGGGGTAGGAAATTACACTTTTGTTTTGTGCCTGCCTGTAAGTGTGATTAAAATAGCCATTGTTTTTAGTGTTACCTGGTAAATTGATCCTCTCTAATTCATAGGGCTGTCCCTGCAAGGAATTAGATCTGCTTTTCTTGGTATTCTGTCAAGACTTTTGTGATATTTCTGAGCTCAAATTGTTGGAAGACCTTCTGTTCTTTCTTTTGCTCAGACCATAATTTTTCTTCTTTTTCTTTTCTTAATAGGTAAGTCTTTGGGCTTTCTAATCCTCCCCTGATTGTCTTTAAAGTAATGGTAAGTTATTGAATTTGATCTGAGTGCTTTTTTGCGAAGCATCGCTATGTAACTCGGATTGGCAACAAAACTGCCGTGTCGTGTGCTTGCATGTGCTAAAGTTGGGAGGGGAAAAGAGAGATGAGTAGACGTGCACAGCTTGTTCTGAGTTCTAGTCACTGTTAAACATCTTGATGCCGTTGAGCATAGCTGTGATAAATACCAGTATCTCACTGTAATTAGCATTCGTCAAGTTATGCCCAAGTATCAGAACATCCTGTCATCCAAATGGTACTGGCTACTGCTTCTATGACTACCGGAGAAGGCTGCAAGCAATATGTGTGCTGGAGCTGAAGGAGTGGTTATTTTTCCAGGAGGGCTGTATTAATAAGATCCTGGCATGGCAATGTTTTTTGTTATAGTTTTGGTAGAATGTATATGTTGCAAAACATTCAGAAACTGTTGTCGGGTGGCAAGGAAAATGATATGTTCATATAGGATAGGATATTAGTGAAGTCACTGGGTTTTTTTGTGTGTCAGAAACTTAATGTGTTCCATATGGCACCTGTCCTTTACTGTGACAGCTGAGTTCTGCTGAAGGTCTGGACAATCAGAGTAAAATTACAAGGCCAGCATTCAGTCTGGTCTGGATGGCAAGCGTGCACCATGCTCAGGTCAGCCTACTGACCCCAAATGGGTGATGGAAGGCAGGGCACGGGTATCTCAGCCAGTGTTGAGATGTGGGGTATGAGATGGGTAAGCAGGCTTTTTCTTTAGCAGAAGCTTTCGATTCACGTCTTGAGCCTCGTTCAGGCTTAAATAACCAGTGTGTGGGGCATTTTCAGAATTGCTTGCTGCTTTTGGGGTAAAATTCTTTGTTTTACAAGTAAACCTCGTAGACTGCCTGTCAAGGTCTGCCTTATGTGATAAAATGCACAAATGGAGTAGGTCTAAAATGTTAGTGACATACTCAGATTAAACAAAAAAGTTAAGTTTGCAGAATTAATAGTTTACTTTTCATGTCAGCTGCTCCGTTGGATATGTACCTCACCAGCAATTTCACTTGCATCAGTTGAAGTGTCTGGTTTCTGATTAAATATTCAAATTACTGACTTAGCAGTAAAGATTTTTTACCTGGCATATTGGCAATGACAAGATGTTTGTAATCCAGGCATGATCTGACAACACGAGTATGGCCTAAAAATAATTTTTGAAAAAGCCTTATTGCAATAAAAAACCCCTCTTTTACTCAGGTAGGTATTTCATTTAGTGTTTGAAGAGAGCAGGTGGGCATGTGGGTTATTCAGATCCTGTAAAAAATACATTGTGGTTTGGGTTTTTCATAAAGTGTGTAATTCATATGTTAGGTGTGGTGCTGAAGTCAAGAGCAAATCTTTCTCTTTTTTATTTGGTACCTTTCTACATTGTTACAAGGTCCATGATCATCATGTCTAGAGAAAGGAGTAGATAAAACTGAGCAAGTTTGTCATCTATCCTAGAATTTCAAGCTTCGTTAGAATCAAAAGGTTAGAGACAGTTTCCAATATGGCATAGGACAAAACTATGTTGTGTGACAGCAAAGGGGGAGTAAGTCAAAGTTCCTAAAATGGCACTGAAGACTAGGGACAAAACTCTTAAAAGCACCTCAGCTGCTCATGATCTTGTCTTCCTGAGAATCAAAGGACTCAGGGCTTTGAGTTATTTTTTTGAAAATGGGTCTTGGTTTTTTTGAAAGCTACTTTTTGAAAACATACCTTACACATTTAAAATAGGTTATTCTGGACCTATTGAACAGACTTATGAAAAGAGTTGTGGTTGTTCTGACGTTCAGGGTACTGTGGTTTGTTATTATTTGTACATAACCATTGTCAAGGGGAAAAACTCTGAGACACTGGTATAGGGTAACTTTGCCACGTGGGATAGTTCCAATGCAACGTAGGATACGTGGAAACCTCTGAATTATCTGATCCGGCTTTTGTTAAATATTTCTTCATAAATTTGCAATGTGATTGGGGTGGCTTTCCCCGAATAGTGAAGTTGGTGATCCCTGTCTAATTTCAGTTCTCCGAAGTTTTTAAAGCCCCTCTTTAATTTCCATTCTCAGTGTATTCATGGCCAGTTAACATCCATATGTTCTTATGTCAACATGATCTCTTAAAGAGCTCTTTTTCCTCCCTGGTGCTTAACCATCTGATGAATTTATAGTTTCTAATTGCATACCTCTCCACTCTCTTGCTACCTTTTTTTCCCCCTGACTCCCTGTGTGTTCACAGAGGAAACAGGGAAGGGACTCCAAGAGATCAGCTGAGCTGATGCAACACTGTCTTGACAAGGTCTGAGGCACCCATGACGCAGCTGAACAAATCTTCATCTCAAACAGCCTGATGTATCGAGTTTATGTGGGAGAACTGGGCTATAAAAACTGCAACTCTGTGCTGCTACAACAGTGCTAAAGTGGCCAGATGGATGTCAACCTAGCAATATGAGGGCTCCCAAATCTGTGCAGTGACATCTGATGGCATATTTAGTGCTGGTGCTCAGATGGACTTTGCTGCAATGTTTCTTGAACACAGCTGCTAGTCTGTGAGTTTTCTTTATTAATGAATCACAAAGAGGCACTGAGACTGGATGTATAGTTATAAGTGATTGCTCTGCAAATGTATTTTTTCCTCTTTGGCTTCTAAATTACCTGCTTAGTATTTTAGGGTTTGCAAGTTGATGGAAGGGGTGTGCCTAAGGGCCATTTGTGCTTCTGGAAATCTCCCCCATAAAGAAGTTTTTTGTAAACCTTTCAGGGGTGAGTTTTGTTTGGGGGGTTCTGTAGATGCCTGTCCAGAGCCCTTCAGTCACTTTATGACCATATGTCGGCATCTGATGTGAAGATGGATTCTAAAAAATATGCAAAGCGTGGCACCTGGTCGTGCCTTTAAAGAGCTCATGAATCTTGAGCATCGGTGCTCTGGTTTATTTTGTATCTTTGAATGAAGTTTTCTAAACAAGTGTTATGCAAGGCCTGAGGCAGGGCATGAGTTTCACTGAATTTCAGGTGTCTTAGGCACTATCGCACTTCTGGAAATATCGCTGAGTTTTGCATAGTTGCTTTTAGTCCCAAGGCTTAAGGCAGCTATTTCCTGACCATCAACATCAACAAATGGCTCCTGCAATATCTTTGTTGCCTTATTTGCAGGCAATTTTACTAATTTTTTATACTGCTTTTATTTCCTTCTTAAGTTTACACATGATGATGGTATTCAAATATAGCACTGGTATCCATCCATTCTGTTTCTTATACTTTTTTCTGTGGAAGTTGTGTGAACCTATAGAAAAGTAATTGCACAAGCAGAAAAATTAATTTCAGCACAGGGGCTCAGGAAAAAATACCTCTGTTCTTTCTGAAAGTTTGTGGGGTGATACAGTCCTGAACAGAAGCATCGTGGTGTGAGGAAGAAATCAAAAAGCTGCTCTGCTGGATGAGTTACACCTCAGAGTTTTCCTTATGGGAGACAATAGGATGAGTGCTGGATAATTTCCTTAAGGGTGGGAATAAAGGTGTGTTATCAGGTGTTCCAGTGTCAGGTATTTCTGGGGTGAGTTGCTGAATATCCCTGGCCCTTCACTACTGGATCATCCCTGCTGCTGGTAAGCGTGGATCGGGCAGTTGGTGCTCAGTGTATCATATAAATTTACTGAGATTAATCTGTAGTCTTTTGCCAAGCATCTAGTGCCTGCTAAGCTGTTTCCTGCAGAAGCCAGGTGGGCACTTGGCAAGAGCTGTGCATGAACAGCAGGAAATGCCAGTTCAGATCGGATCACATGCAACCTACCAACCACCCCAGCATCGACAGAGCTGCCGCTGCTGTTTGTATAGAGATGTTGCTCCACCACCACAGGGGCCTGAGGACTCTGAGACATTTCACTGCCACTTGAGGACACAGACTTTGGTGTTCTGGCAGCTAGATACAGTAGTGAGTAAGAAAACACAGGCAGTGCCGGGGTGGTGGCTGAAGGTTCATCCTGGGGCTGATGCTTTGGCCAAAAAGTAAGAAATAGGGTTTTATTGACATTTCTACATCTTCCACTCAGCTGAAGTACAGGAAGGTGAACTTGCATATATTTAGGAGGACACCATTACACGCATGGAATTAGGATCTGTTTTCCCACGTCTCTCCAGTTCATGCCCCGCAGTTCAGGCTGTGCATTGTCTGTAATGATGCTCAGCTGCA
>VZTA01015540.1:0-16710 GCA_013398855.1 Mohoua ochrocephala | reverse complement strand
GTTTTTTTTTTTTTAATATATAATATAAGTTTGGGGTTTTTTCCTTTGGGATCATGAAAGCTGCCTTCTGTGTAAGAAATGCGTTTAAACTGGTATTTGTGTTTCTGGCTATGGGCTTCACAAAGTAGTTACTCTTGAGATGCCAGTTTCATAAATGCATAGATGGCTTGCTGGAATATTAATTGCCTTGTTCCTCATTTTAGGCATGTTTTGCAAATATTCTACTGGATTTATAAACTTAACTCCAGCAAAATTTTGGAAGTGCTAGGGAGCCTGGATGCTGCAGGCCAGAGATGAGCTTATACTACTTTCTTTTACTATTAATATGGTTTTCATCTCGGCATTTCTGAGAGCAGAGAAATGAAATATGTAGAAGGTAGGAAAAAAAATGTCTTCATGATTGCATATGTATGAGAGGAGAGGAAAATTATTTTTCATTCCATCACTTATTCTTGAGTAATGATTGTTCACATGTCAAAACAATTTTTCTCCTCTGTTCTACCACTATTTCTGCTTTAAATAAGCATCTAGCAAGTCAGTAAAAATACTCTTCCAAATTGGGTAATGGCTATTCTTTACCAGGTCTTAGCCACCTGCTGCAATAAAAATAACACTAATGCCACTGGAAGAATTCTTCTTGTCATAGTAGAGAAATTTTACAATAAAAACCGAGAAGAGTGAGAAGAATGACAATGAACAACAAATCATCCATAATAAGCAGATTAGCCTATGTGTCAGTTATCTCAACTTAGTCTTTCTTCTTTCTTTCCAGATCTGGGCAGAAATTCTTAAATTCACTAAAGAAATCCCAGAGAAAAGCAGGTGGAAAAGCTCACAGATCCACCTCTTTCATCTGTCTGCCACTCATCAGGAGTAGCTCATTGAGTCTGTGAATATTAACAGATACACAGGATGCTGGTGAATCTCTTTGGTTTCTGGGCTAGGGAGCAGACGAAGAAGCAAGAGGCATCTTTGCTGTTGTCATGCTGACACAGGCAGCAAATGTGCTCCACTTTGGGCTCCAGCTGCACTGGTGTAGCACTTGAACAACTTGCAGATTGTCATCTGAGGCTCAACTTCTTTTGTCCTGCCAGGTTTGCCCTCTGAGTTCCCTCCGCTTTCTGAAACCAAGTGGGAAGATGTGTTAACTCCAGAGAGGAAATTAGAATGTGTTAAAGCCATACCTGAACTGTATTTTAATTGCTAGTTAGTTTTTCTTTCAGTGGATGTTCTTGAGGAAAGACCTTGCCGAGCTGAGAGTTTCTTTCCTCTATTTCTGTCTCACCATTTTGGGAAGTTTCTATTCCAGAGCTACACAGAGAGGAAGGAATGGCTGCAAAACAGCAAGCTTAACTTGGCTAACTTCCTGCATGTAATCAAAGGCTATTCTGTGAGCTGCTTGGAAAAACACCCTTGGCCACCACGCAGTGAAATTCCTTCCTAATAATCTTTTCAAAGCGTTAGGCCAGTTGCAGTCGGGTTTGCTCATTCCGGTGGAGTATACAAGGCTTGAGCATTCTACAGTTGTGCTAATTTAGAAGGAAGGTCACATACAGCTGCACGGTTGTCTTTGTATGAAACACACAATGCTCTAAATGTAGAAGAATGATGGCAGACGGCATAATGCTGGCCAACATAAGTCACCCCAGTGGTTAAATCTTATCGGGAAAGATGAGACTTGGCATTCCTGCATTGAGGCTGAACAAGAGTCTGGATTCATGCACTGCATAAAATATTTCTAAACTCTCAGAGGGTAGGGGGTCAAAGATAGAAAAGGAGACTTGGGAATGGAGGCTGGAGGGTTCTTGGAGCTAAAGCTGTAAGGAGAAAAATAAAACAGGAAAAATTGCAGAGACAGCATTAAAATAATGAAAAAAGAAAGAGTGATAGGCCTAATCAAACAACCAAATTTACAATGCTAAACCAAATCTCTTTTAACCTGTTTCTTTGTGCCTTTTTAGATAACTAGGCACTTAATTTCTTGGAAGAAATCGATAGGTTTTACAGATACCAAATGTATTCTAACATCATGTGAAAGCTTGAAAAACATCGTTGTACGTAAAGATAGTGAATATCACTGCACTTTGCAGTGTAGTGAAACTGGGAATTCAAATGCAGGAAAAGCAGACAGAACTGATGGTTGGTGAAGAAAATAGTGTAGTTGGACACTGTCTTCAGTTTTACAATGTTTTCATAAAACAGTTTCTTTCATTAAGTTCAGAAGCTATTTTTAATTTAAGGCCTAATAAAAGAACTTTTGCCTTTTACTAGCCTTTTAAATCAAATACTCTTGGGTAAATATTGGCAGCTCTTTAGAGTTCCTCTGTTAAAGTGAAAATAAACTGGCAGCACCAAATGAACCCTTTCAAAGTGCAGCTTTTTATTTTTATTAAATTCCATGATGATTCTAAAACTGGAGTCAGAGATTAGAATGTAAAAGCATTTAGGAAAATCTATTTAAAACACTGAGTGTGCTTTATGAGTATTCTAGAATAATTAAAAGAAACAAACATCTAAAACTGAGCTCAGTCCTCTTGACATTCATGTCTGTGTCCTCTGCCTTCTTGTGGCTTGATACTTGACGTATGAAGTCATTCTCAGATGGACCGAAGGGGAAGGCACTGTTTGTGCCATATTCTCAGAGCTATGTGAATTAATGCTGCTCTGTATTTCCTCAAGGAATGAGCACATTCAGTTTACATTTATTGAAAATAGACCCTGGGAATGAATTATTTCTTCCTTATAAGGAGCCTTGTGCTGGGATATCTGTTGGGATAGTTTAGCTCGCTGCTAAGTTGCTAGGGATAAAAGCATCACTGTTACAAGTAAAATGATAATGTGCAAGTGACTTCTTAAAATTAAATATGCTGCAGTGATTTAGATGGTTCAGAATTTTGAAGTCTTGGAATAGAGGGATAAGAGTGTCTCACCTTTCTTCAGAGTGTTATCTTAGCATTTGCAAAAAGTCAAAAGGAGGAAGTCTTGTCTCTGGGAGAACTTTAGATTTAATGTCTCTCTGGGCTTGTTGTGACCTTGTTTAGGTCTGAGTTGCAAAATTCGTGAATACTCAAAGTAAAAAGAGTATATTCCTCTCACAGGTCTTTGTAAATGTTGTTTTAAAAGGATTATGTTTTCCTAATATTGGAATAAAAGAATTTGATGAAAAATTCAGGTCTTAAAACGTCTTTCTTCATTTATTCTCTCTCTTTACTGCAAATACATACACTTAATTGTGATAAAATGGTTTAAAAAAAAAAAAAAGATTCCTCGGAGCTTTATCCTCTTCTGGTCAGACATTCTCCACCAAAAATGGGATAGGCTGGTCTAGAAGTTATCAGGTGCAAAATGCCGCTGCTCGGTCTGCCAGCATGTGTAGGAGTACGTGTATACTGAAAGCGAAATGGGCTGGTGCTTTAAAAGGAAACATTAGGGCACTGCCTTCTTGTGGATAAGCATCCTACACGAACAGCTCCCCTTTTTATCATCTTGGGCTTTCTCCTTTTGAACTGCACTTACTTTAGACTTCCTTGCATTGGACCGAGTAACTATCTTGCAGTGTCCGGCCCAATAATTCTTGGGCAGAATCTCTGCATGAAGGACATAAAAACCCCAATCTACTATTGTCACAAAAAAAAAAAAGGGCATTGCTTACCTAAGTTTTAGCCTATGGCAAAGAAAGGGAAATGACATAAACTAAAATTTTCAGAAGAGCATTTTCCAGCATGCTAAGTGCTGGTAGAATGATTTTTTTAAATGGATTTAAATTTAAAAAAAAAGAAAAAAACTGAACAAGCCAAACCCCTTCCTTCTCTCATTTCAAGGATCACAGAATCATTTCGTTTGGAAAAGACTTCCAAGGTCATCAAGTCCACCCTTTTGAATGATCACCACCTTGTCAAATAGACCATAGCACTAAGTGCCACATCCACTCATTTCTTGAACACTTCCATGGTTGTTGACTTCACTTTCCTGAACAGTCCATTCCAATGTTTGACAGCCCTTTCAGTGATGAAATCCTTCCTGATGTCCAACCTAAACTTCCCCTGGTGCAGCTTGAGACTGAGGGCTCTTGTCCTGTCACTGGTTGCCTGGGAGAAGAGCCTGGCTCCACCTGGCTACAGCCTCCTGTCAGGCAGTTGTGGAGAGCAATAAGGTCCTCCCTGAGCCTCCTTTTCTCCAGGCTAAACAACCCCAGCTCCCTCAGGTGCTCCTCATATCACTTGTGCTCCAGACTCTTCACCAGCTCTGTTCCCTTTCTGCTCCAGCACCTCAATGTCCTTCCTGAATTGAGGGCCCAGAATAGGATTTCAGGTGCAGCCTCACCAGGGCTGAGTACTGGGGGACAATCCCTCCCCTGGTCCTGCTGGCCACACCATTGCTGATCCGGGCCAGGATGCCATTGGCCCTCTTGGCCACTTGTGCACACCCTGGTTCAGCTGCTGTCACCAGCACCCCCAGGTCCTTCTCCATTTGCCACTTTCCAGCCACTCTGTCCCAGCCTGTGGCACTGTCTGGGGTTGTGGTGGCCCAAGGGCAGAACCCAGCACTGGGCCTTGTTGAACCTCACACCATCGGCCTCAGCCCATCAATCCAGCCTGTCCAGATCCCTGTGCAAAGCCATCCTACCCTCCAGTAGATCAATACTTACACACAACTTGTTATCCATGAATTTACTGAGGATGCACTCAACCCCCTCATCCAGATCATCAAAAGAGATATTAGACAGAACTGACCCCAATATTGAGCCTTGGAGGATCCCACTAGTGACCACATGCCAGTTGGATGCAGCTCCATTCCCCACCACTTTCTGGGCCTGGCCAATCCAGCAAAGGGTGCACCCTTCCACCCCATGGGCTGCCAGCTTTTCCAGGAGAGTGCTGTGGGAGACAGTATCAAAGGCTTTGCTGAAGTCCAGGTAGGCAACATCCACAGGCTTTTCCTCATCCACTAGGCAGGTCACCTGGTCATAAATGGCAATCAGTTTGGTCAGGCAGGACCTGCCTTTCCTAATTCTGGGTGGGCCTGATCCCTTGGTTATTCTGTGTGTCCCATGTGATCATATCTATGATCTGTTCCATAATTTTGCTGGGCGCTGAGGTCAGGCTGACAGTCTGTAGTTGCCTGGATCCTAATTCCAGCCCTTCTTGTGGATGGATGTCACATTGGCCAACCTCCAGTCCTCTCAGATCTCCCTGGTCGGCCAGGACTGACTAAGTCCGAGTCCAGATTAATGTGTGCTGGCAAGAGAGCTGTACTTACAAGGGAACAGCTTAAATGTGCCAAAACCTGAAGCTCCTGCCTGTGCTGTAGAATTGAGGTGCCTTTCAGTAGGATCCTTGGTGTGCTTGGATCCTTGTCTCCAGCAGCACAGCCAAGGCAGCAGTCCTAGGAAGAGAAAAGTATAGCTAACTGGACAGCAATTTCCTTGGGTGCCAATCTTCTGTGAACTTCTCAGCCTTCATGAATTATAACTGAGGACCTGCAGAAAGTATGGAGGCAAAGAAAAGGCTGAGATAGCGAAGCAACACTACAATGGTTCCTGTTGAAGCAACTGTCATTCTTTTAAAAAGCTCAGGTACAATGCCTGCTTCCTCTTATTTGGTCCCCAGTGATTGCATTTAGCAAGCTGGGAAAACTGAGATGGAGTATAATTTTTTTTTCTTAGTGATCTCTGTGTAAAATTTGGTTCCAACTGGTACTTAAATTCTTAGTTTACAAGTATTTGAACAATATTGCAAACCTGTCTCTAGCTTTGCTGGGACTGAAACACCCATTCAAGATTAACAGACAGCTCTTGGGTTGTATCAGAGACAAACTTACAAGGTAGTGCTCTAAATACAAGGACTTCTGTATAGTTAAGACACCCTATGAAATTAAGAGACGAAGGTTTCTCTGTCTGACAAAAAAATTACACTGTGCTGTCTCGTCATTCATGCGCTGAGGAATAGTTAATAGAGACCAAATGCAAGGGTACAACATTTTGAAGGGTTGTTTTTCCAATTTTTTTTTCCCCAACCTACATTTTGTCTTCTTTTTGTAAACCCTGGGCATTTGTCCTAAAACTTTAGAAAGTTTTTGAAATTTTGTAGCCCAAGTCCAATTAGAGTACTGTGTACTTCTTTTGCCAAGCTATCCCTGCAGCACTGACTGAGCTGTGGAATACTGCATCTGTTCAGAGCAGTCGACTTTCAAGGTTAAACATAGGTTTCAAGGTTAACATGTATCTTGGGTGACTCTGATATACTTTCACCTTTATTTTGTATCCCAACTGAAAGTATTTTCATTGTCTGGTTGCCTGTTTCTATCTCTTCTTTTTCTTTCCCATCTCTCTTTGACTGTACTTTGCTGTTGCCAGTCCATTGTAGGCTCCGTCCCTACTAAAGAATAAAATGGGTAAATTTTCTGACCACTTACCTTCCTTCTTCCTATTCTTCCTGTCCTGCAGTCTTGGAAATTGTACCAGAGCTAATATGTCAAGCTAAGCCCTGTAACCAAATTCAGAAGACAGAGATAAGCTATGGTTAGAGCCTGCAGTAAAATTTTGTCAGAGAAACCAGTACTTCCTTCTACTTCACTGCCTTCAAAGGCTTCACTGGAATCCCTTTCTTAGAGCAGGGATTTAATTTTATTCTACCGGTCTGTGACTAGACAATATCTAACTTTCGAAGTTGCTCTGAATAACAACATCTAATTTTTGAAGTTGCTTTGAATACAAAGGGAGAACATTCTTCTTTTTTTTTCTCTTTTCTGCTCCAGGAATTAAGATGAGCTGAGAGATGCACCTCTGCTGCATTTCAGTACTTGGAATAATAGTGGCACAATGTAATTTCCGGAAACTTAGTGCTTTGAGCCTCTTCCAGTGGGGTATTAGGAGTTCCAAGAATTTAGCAGGTTTACTACTGAAAAGGAAAGGACCCCTTGATAATTAACATGTCCCCATGCTTCTTTGCTGTGATAAGTTATGCAGGACTCGTGGGACAGCTGTCCTGTTGCTAGACGCTGTCCTCTGCTGGGCTGTGTTGGGGTCCTTCAGGGAAAACAGGTGCAGCCACTGTGTGTGGTGTGGTTCAAACACTGCAGGAGATACTGAGTCAGTGACTGCAAGCTCAGGCAGATGTCACCATCTGCGTCCTGCAGATGTTAAGATCCATAGCAGGAGGGGTAGAAATCTCTTCTGGTGTTTCATGTAAAATACATTTTCTAGCGGTTCCAAAAGTGGAGCCTCTGGGCAAGGACAGGTATACGAAGCCTCTAAATTCCTCCAGTTGTACTAAAGGTCCAGTGACATGTTACAGTTCCTCTAGCCTAAGAAGATGGAAGAATATGTCTAGGAAGAATATTCTCCTAACTCAGAATTGCATCCCAGTCAGTAATTTTAATATGTGATTCTGAGAGCTTTGTTACAGACAGCACAAAAATCATTTTGTTCTTGTGGCGTCAGTGGTTCTGAGCAGCAACAGCAGCACAGCCTGAGACAGTTTTCACCATGCCCAGGCACCAAAGCTCGCCATGTGCACACTTGGATGACCAGGCTTGCACTCTGCTCTGATTTTCAATTTATCTCTGCAAGCACCAAGTCTTTGATTTTTTTAAAACAAAAATTTGCCCGCTGCAGTTGAATGGCTGCTTTGAAGCTCACTAGGAAAGCTAGAGGTCTTTTCTTTAAAAAGAAAAGAAGAAATCACTAGGATATGAGGAGTGGAATAACTGAGGAAGAGAAGGACAGAACTAAAGTGAGTAAGATTTGAGGGATAAGTGTAAAAACACGATTCCTTGCCAGCTCCACCCTCTAAATGGTATTTACCACTAGGGAAATTGGATCCACCCTGCACTGATTCTATCATCAGGAAAATCCTCCGTAAATAGCTCTGAGCCTTGCAAAAGTTGCAGTTTTCTCTCTCAATAATTGATATTGTGGTGACAGCTTCCACCTGATGCTCATGAGTCTCAGTCACCACATCTGCTAAGGGGAAGAAGGCAATTTTTTCCCTTTGCTCAGAATGTCTTGTCTTGTCTGCAGTGGTGGTCCTAGGAGGGAAAAATTGCTACTAAGTTGGAGCACTTCTTAGAAGGCATGGGTGTCCCCTACACTGACAATTTGGAAACAAAACCTGCAATCTCTGCTTACTCAGAGTTTTAAGAAGTGTAAATGAAGAGGAACCACTTTAAGAGTACCTGGGGATTGGTCTAAGTTGCATTATTGCCAATGAATGAGGGTCTGTTCCATACTGTTTACTAAATGAAGAGTATAACCATGGCAACATGATCTGCCAACGCAATTCTGAAATTAGCATTCAGAAGGCAACTGTTTAAAAGTAGCTTGAGAACGGAAAAATAATGTTTCAGACTACAGTCCATGTGGGAATACACTCCAGTATCTGCAGCATGAAAATTATGCAAAATTTACCACTTCAGCTTATGCTGATCTCGGCAAGAGTGTTTGTGGTATCATTTGTATAGATCTTACTTTGAAAAGTGAAAGCATAATGGTATAAATACTAATATCCAGTGGTGATTCAGACCCCATAACAACTATAATTCTGTGTGAAGTATACCTAGAAAATACAAATACTACTAGCTTTTAATGATCAAAAATAATGCAAAGATAGTTAAAATCTTTTTTCCAAGTTTACTTGGGAAAAAAAGTAAAGAATAACAATTCTTAGACAAGATAAATGTTCTACTGTCTGCATATAAAGAAGAAATTTGTGGGGTAAATGGGAAATAAGGAGAGGAATATAAAGGGAAGTTCTAGATCTGAGTTAGTCCCCTGCTATCCCAGTTAAGCTGTTCATAAACTTTGTCTAATAAATACTTTTAGTTGTTACATGTTGTGATGTTCTTGCAGAAATCCTTTATACAGGAAGTTGTGGTCTGGCAGAATGAAGATCGATTGAATTACAGCTTGCTCCTTCGTGTCTCTCCGCAGGTCACTGCTTTCTGGAAGAAGCAGAGTCAACATAACTACACCTTTGTCATTGAGTCATGCCAGATCTTGCAAATAATGCTGAACAAAAGTAATTCTCTGGTTACTCTGTGCCTGCACTTTTATCAGTGGTTAACTTCACCGTTTTTGTTTAAATGTCTCTTCTTTTGTGTGCGTCTGTCACCTAGCAGGAAACACGTGTTTATATAAATAAATTCCACAAATCACTTAGGAGATGTGTAGGAAAATGCAGAACTGCTTTTAACTAACTTCTGAAAGTTGGCTAGATTTTAAGCTGACTGTGCCCTCTCAACAGATGCTCAGAGCACTGACGGCTCTTTGTTGCTACAACACACCGTCTTGGGATAACACATCAGCTAGTCTGGAAATTTGGAATATTTCATGTAGAGTTGCTACTTCATGTCAGGCAATGCTGATGGCAGTTACATCTGCAAAGAACACAGCATCATTCATGTCCCTTGCTACCCTCCTAGGTAAATGTGGTACATTTAGGGAGGGTTAAGTTAGTCTTCAGAATTATGGATCTGTAGAAATGATGGAAATGCCACTAGTAAAAAATCTGGCCTGATCCCTGGCTGCTCAGACAATCTGTCCATATTTCTCCCAAGGCACCTGTCCTTCATTTCACCCTCAGCAGGCTGCCTTTTGTGTTTGGGTTTGTCCAGGAGCAACTTGTTCATCCATGCAAGTCTCCCAATACTTTTGTCCAACTTCCTTTTTGTTGGGAATTGCTCCTGACTTGGAGGACCTTGACCCTTGAAGATTAACCAGCTTTCTCGGGCACCTCTTCCCACTAGGATTCTATCCCCTAGTACTCTACCAAGCAGATCCCTGAAGAGGCCAAAGTTTGCTCTCCTGGAGTCCAGGGTAGTGAGCTTCTTGCGAGTCCTTCTTACTCAAACTCCACCATTTCATGGTCACTACTGTCCAGGCTGTGCTTGAGCTTCACATTCCCCACCTGTCCCTTCTTGTCAGCGAGATCAAGGTCCAGCTCTCGTTGGTTTCTCTATAATTTGAAGGAGGAAGTTATCACCCATGCATCGCAGGAACCTCCTGGATTGCCTGTGCCCAGCTTTGTTGTTCCTCCAACCAATATTGGGGTGCTTGGAGTCCCCCATAAAGATGGGGGCTTTTGAATGCCCTGATGTGTTTGAAGCATCAGAGGAACCCCAAAATTTTATCACTTCACAAAGTGAGAAAACACATCCTATTCCAGCAGTAACTCAGGAGTGTGTTAGCCATCAAAACTAATTTTAGAGTAACACATTCAGATAACTTCAATTCAGAGTTTATACGAAAACTGAACAAACAGCTATCTGCATTGCTACTGTCTGTTTTCAATAATTTGAAACTGGGAAAGACAATCCAGAAGATTTGTTAAAAGTATTAGCATTAAAAAGGATAAAGAGGATAATCTGGATGATTATTGGGTAGCATCCATGTAGGCAAAAAAATTACGACTGACATGTAAGCTCTTAAAGGGAATCAGTAGAACTAAAGCTGGTCAATAGGGGCATAGGAAAAACAGATGTGACTACAATTTTATTAGCACTCTAACCAAAAAAAAGTATAGTGTTTGCGTAACAATACTGTAATATGTAATATTTAGATTTCTTGAAAACTTTTCGACTTACTGCTGCATGACACTTTTTATATGTCGTGCTAATTGGATCAATATGACCTGCTAATTATTAAAGTATCAAGTAACTGGCAGCCAGAAACAGAACAGTAAATGGAGGATCCTAACAGAACAAGTATATTCATATTGGGGTTATTTTAGGAATTATTTTTTGCTATGTGTTATTTAATGCTTGTTTTAAATTACGTCAACATTGTACAAAATTATTAATGATACTCACAGCTGACCCAGAAGATTGGAGCTTTAATAAACAACAAAGTCATTGATACAGACCAGATGGCTTTAATAAGTTGGGGGCAAACAGGCAAGTGTTTTGTGGATAACTATTCACGTAAAACATTTGTGAACAAAGAAAGCAGCGTGTCCTTTTTACCGTTATTTTTATGACCTTTACATTTAGTCTTCTATCAAATTCTGGATCCTCAGAACTGAGAAGACACCCAAATATGGAGCCATTGAAGGCCAGTTGAGCAAGGTGTTCGCAAAGTAAAATTCTCTAGTAAACAGCCTTTTGTTTTAGGTGAGTCTAAGCCTCTAATTTGTTGTCCTGGGTTTTGTTGTATATTTTGGCTCTGATCATCTCTAAAGTGTTCTGTTATGTTACATGCTTACACAATTTTATTTTGGCATCTCAGAATAATGCTAAAACGTCCCCATGCTATAAATTGACTCTACTTTTGAAATTTGAGTCAGTACTTTTAAATACATCTTATACCTTAGATTCATCATGACTTCTGTTACCCTTTCTCTGCCTAGCATAACCATTTCACATGTATTGGTACAGCTGTAACAAAAATGGGAATAAAACCACGTCTGCAGACAATTCCCTTAGTCTAATCATCGGTCATGTTAAGGCAAAGCTAGTGCTGCCGGTTGCCTTTCTCATCTTCAGAAATTTGTGTTCTGCTGGACGTAAGAAGAACTGAAAATGCTGATTTTCTTTCTTTTTTTATCTGTTAATGAGTTTTTATTTGGGGATTTGGAACAGGAATGAAGAGATGCTGAGAGATTTGTCAAGGTATGGAGGAACTCTTTAGATATGGTGCTTGTGTAATTCTTGGCCATACTAAAAGAAATCTCTAAGGATTGCATAGACAGTACTAGTCATATGTTTTGCACTGAAACTTTTTTTAAATTTGCTTTTTGCAGTTTAGGATTCAAGAATACTTAATAGAAAGGAAAGGTTGAGAGAAAAGCCAGAAAAGTCATTGATTCGTGTGGCATGATACAAGGAAGTTTTTCCTCTTTGTTTTATCAAACAAAACCATGTATTGACTGCAGTCCAAAAGTATCTGCAATGAAATAGGAACTTGATACCTGGCTTCTCCATCTAGTTGACAGACATAAAAGGATGTGGTTGCTGAATTTTGGAAGCTGAACAAAATCAGACTAGAACTGAGTGGTACAATTTTCCCTAAATACAGATCAGTTAACTATTGAAACAGTTTAAAGTAAATTACAATGGGCTTTCCATCTCTAGTTTTAACCTCAAGAGATGTCTGTCTTAAAATACATATTGCAGCTCAACTCAGCAATAGTTCAGGACAGCACAGAGACTTCTGTGACAAAACAGATCAGCCCGGTGGATGCTCAAAGTGGATGTTCTAGCCTTACCTTTGATTGGGAGCAAAGTTGTTTGGGTTCTTCCTTCAGCTCTTCTGTGTGTTTCCTTCATGATCCATTTTTTTGCCTGTGGAGGCTACCATTTATGCTGGAACTGCAGGGCGGCTGCAGCTGTTTAAGAAAGGACATAATCACTTGTAAATGGTGTAGTGTGGCAAGGGATCCAGACTGCAGAAGAATCTGTTCTAAAGATGTCCATGGAAGAGAGCCAGCCACACATGGAATTTTAGCACTCCTTTGTTCTGCTTATTCCAGTTTCTCAGCAATAGTCTTCTGCATTAATCAAATTTATCTGGTGATTCTGCATCACTGTATGTCTGTGATCATATGCAGAAGGTGGAATACCATTCCGGATTAACAGTTTAAGCTCATGTATTAAGTCTCGTATGCCTGTATGATTTTGAATGCAACCAGAGCATGTCCATATTGATACTTGTTGTTTTAGCTTATCCAAAACTTCTAACTTGTGTTTTGTTGGTTTTTTTGTAAAGTGTTATTTAGTGCTTTGAATAAAAAGTGCAAGAGTAATTAGCAACATTACCTTATCATTATTTACAGCAAATCGGTTCCCTCTTTGTGCAGAGAAAACTAAAATTGTATCCTTCCTTGGCTGAATACTTCCTTTCTGCAAGCAATAAAAGATGCAAATATCCCTTACAGTGGCTACTTCAGCTTTCTTGCAGCTCGAGGCAAAACCACATTGGCAGAAGGACAATGTCTTCTCTCTGATGTCTGTGAAGCTTCTCTGAACTTGACCTGAATATGAACTTATACAGAAGGGATCTCTGTGCAGTGACAAGAACTTGAAAACAGGGTATAATTACATAAGAAATTGAAAATAAGTTGAGGACCATGTTTCAATGAGATCAGCATTCCAAGTAGTCCCTAACAAGAATTGAATATCTGTATCTCGGTTGTCATTCATTTTTCTTTACAACCGATCATCTGAATTTCTGTGTTAAATTTTCACCAGGCTGAAACCTTATACCTGATAATGATCCCTGTCAACAGGCTTTTGGTACAAAGTTGGCCTTAGTATCCTATACAAATCTCCTGACTTCTTTAACTACTTTGATACTGATAAAAAATGGATGTGTTTAAAAAAAAAATTAAAAATTTACAAGAATGCATCGCAAAGAATATTTTCTTGTCCCGTACTGAAGAAGCTAATAAATTGCATGATCTCAAGAAGTCAAGAGAAGGAAGAACCACAGTAGTGTCACTGGTAATGCTGCCACATAGGTAGCACTGGTCACCTCCTCATTGCAGCACTGACCAGGAGGGAGCTGGGCTGATTGCTGCCATTGGTATCAGCACCTCTAGAGCTTAGCCTCTCTTCAGATGAAGCCAGTTTCTCACTAAGCTCCTAAACATTATTTTACTTCTGAAGAGATTCTTTTTTCACTTTTAGCAGTAGTTTTTTCTAATCAGATTGCCTTGCATGTCCTTTGTACTTTCACTGGTTGACACTCATTGAGGGGTACCTGTGATGTCTAACTCCTTCCTAATCATCCTCACATCAGAGCAGCTGTTTGACTGTACTGAAACTGCCCTGGGAATCCACAGTAAGTGTTGTGGTTTAACCCCAGCCAGCAAACAAGCACCAGGCAGCTGCTCTCTCACTGCCTCACCAGCAGGATCAGGGAGAGAATCAGAAGGATAAAAGAGAGAGCTCATGGACTGAGATACAGACAGTTTAATAGAGAAAGCAAAAGCTGTGCATGCAAGCAAAGCAAACCAAGGAATGAATTCACTGCTTCCCATGGGCAGGCAGGTGTTCAGCCGTCTCCAGGAGAGCAGGACCTGGTCACGCACAACAGTGACTTGGGAAGACAAACACCATCACTTCAAATGTTCCCCTCCTTCCTCCTTCTTCCCCCCACTTTGTATACTGAGCACGATGCCACATGGTCTGGAATATCCCTTTGGTCAGTTGGGGTCACCTGTCCTGGCTCTGTCTCCTCCCAACCTCCCAGGCACCCCCATCTCCCCAGCCAGCATGGCAGTAGGAGAAGCAGAGAAGGCCTTGGCTCTCTGCAAGCCCTGCTCAGCCATAACAAAAACATCTCTCTATTATGAATTCTGTGTTCAGCACAATTCCAAAACACAGCCTCATACCAGCCACTGCGAAGAAAATTACCTCTACCCCAGACAAAACCAGCACAATAAGCAACTCATGAGACTGTTAAGTATTCCTTATGTCTTATGTCTGAAACTCTGGGGTGAGTGGTCCTATGTTTGCATGCCTTGGGAACTCCATTTCTGTATTGAAATGCTTTTAAGATTGAGATGCTTCTAAGAATCACCTTTAACTTTGAGTCTCTGTGTGTCTCCTCCCTGGCTAAAACTCTGCCAGGCAACTCTCAGTGACACAGAAGGTTCCAAAGTACACCTGTTACTGGACAATAGCTTAGTATTACACACCTCCAGGCTGCTTTTTGCCTTCTCCTACTAGAGTCTTGCATCTCAGATGCTATTCTTTGTGTTGCAACAAGGCCCCAGGGAGAAACCTCACAATGCAGCACAGCATTTGCTGGTCTATTCACAACTGCACTTGACTGTCATATCCTCCTTTCTTACGGGCATCAGAAGAAAAATCATTTTATCTGTGGTTTTGGGGAAAGGATGCAAAGCCTTCTCCATCCTCTTTTCCCCAGTTTTACTTTCTGTGTTTAGACTGAAGGAGGTTCCTCTTCTGAAAGAGCCCAAGTCTCTTTGACTCGAGATTTTCCTGGGATACACACCAGACTTGTATCAAAATGCTGTGACAACAGTTGTTTGTAGCAGAAGTCTAACTGCTCTTCCAAGCTGAAAGTATTGCTGGCTGAGGTACTCTTGAAGTCTGTTTCTACTCCATAGATATAATCTTGTTCCTGCTACAAAATGGTGAGTCTAATCTGCACTTTAACTTACAATTAAGACATATCCACAAGTTGTCAGGCATTCCCCAGACTATCACACCTTTCTTTTAACATATGGACTGACTGACACGATCGGATCAAATGTTTTTCCAGACTTTTTGCTGTACCCACAAGGCAGCATTTCTCATTTAATATTCCTCTAGTGAGTCTGTATCTCCAATGATAATTCAGATTCTCATCTGATGTAAATTATCATAGTTCCAGTAGACTTCAATGGATTTGATGATTTATGCCATCTGAGGTTCTGCATCTGAAAACTCTGTAACGAAAAGCAGCTGCTACTTTTAACTAATTTGAAAAATGATAAATAACTGTCTGAGTCTAGCTATCTTAATACGTGTTACTCAACTGCCAGCACACCCCTACATACTGGAGATTTAAAGTCCTTTGCCTTGCGTCTGAGTAAGTGGGATTCTGTCCATTGTTTTGTCAAAAATGAAAGTTGAACAGAGACTGCCACAGTCTTTGACAGCAACTTCTTCAGGAAGACCCAAAAGCCAACACCCTATCAGCAAAGCATGTGGGTTTGGCTCTGCTAGAAGCTACACAAACCTTGGTACTGACCGTGAACATTACATATATAATACATATGCAATTTTTAGACAGCTTAGTTTTTCACTTTAATGTGTTTTAATTTTGGTTTCTGTGTTCATCTTCAAGCCATATGAACGCTACTCAAAGTTTAGTATCAGTTTGAACTTGTAAAGAATATGAGATCACATGGATATAAACTATTTCCATCAAGACTGTGATAAGAGTTTGTAGTGTTTCGTGGAATACATGGTCTGGGACCTATTTAGAGGAATAGATCTCTGATGTATTCAACTGAAGGAAGGGATGCCATCCAGAGGGACCTGGACAAGCTTGGAAAGTGAGCCCATGTAAGCACCATGAGGTCCAACACGGCCGAGTGCAAGGTGCTGCACCTGGGTTAGGGCAGTCCCCAATATCAACACAGGCTGTGGGATAATGGGATTGAGAGGAGCCCTGCTGGCAAGAGCTTAGGGGGTGTCATGGATGAGAGGCTGGACATGACCCAGCAATGTGCACTCACAATCCAGAAAACCAAACGTGTCCTGGGCTGCATCCGAAGCAGCGTGGCCAGCAGGGCCAGGGAGAGGATTGACCCCCTCCGCTCTGCTCTGGTGAGATCTCAGCTGGAGCACTGCATCCAGCTCTGGAGTCCCTAGCACCAAATTCTTCTGGACCAAATATCCAGCCCACAGCTGGACAAACGCATCATGCGACAGGTGAACAGCTGGCTCATGGTTTGGGCACAAGGGGTTATGTGACACAAGGGGTGACATCAGACTGGGGACCTGTCACTGGGGGGGTTCCACAGGGCTCCATCCTCAGACCTGAGCTCTTCAACGTCTTCATAATGACTTGGCTGCAGGACCTTAAGGGATGCTAAGCAAGATCGCAGATGATACAAAACTGGGAGGAGCTGTTGACTCCCTCGAGAGCAGGGAGNCCCTGCAGAGAGACCTTGACAAATTAGAGGGCTGGGCAATCACCAGCCACGTGAAGTTCAACAAGGGAAAGTGCTGGGTTATGCACCTGGGATGGGGCAAGCCTGG
>VZTA01015535.1:157074-171608 GCA_013398855.1 Mohoua ochrocephala | reverse complement strand
GGGTTGGAAGGAGGGAGGTACTGGAAATAAGGGATTGTTCTGGAAGCTTGCTTTAATTCCCCATAATTCCTTTTCACTTTTACTTCTGTTAGTAATAAATTCTCTTTAGATTGTTAAGTCTGAGCCTGTTTTGCCTTGAAGCTCTTCCGTTTTTTTTCCTCAATAATCCTTATTTCACCTCACAAAAAGTGGATTTTTTGGTTCCCCTTCTCTGCTTATCCATGGCAGAGGCAAGTAAGTAAATAGTTTGTTGGTGCTCGGTACATAACCAGCCCAAACCCGCTACAAGTCCTATCAGAGAGGTTCAATGTGCTTTATTCAGTAGTGCTGCTCCCAATCACAAGTCAAATAACCTTTAGAATTTCATCCAAATTAACCTCTCCGTCACCTCATAATTCATTGCAAAGTCTTCACTGAGGATGCTTTTCTTCACATAGCTATAACATTTGGATATTATTATTGTTTGGAGGGGTTTTTTTGGGATTTTTTTTGAGATTACTCCGTAATCTTCTGATCCAATAAGCAACAAATATCACAAAAGCTGAAAACACATGGTCTTTCTGCTCCCTATGGCAACTATCCAAAATGATTTTGCCTCTGAAGATAAGAAAGACAAGAAATATGTAACGGATACACTGATTTATTTTTTTCTACACTCAAGCTAAGGTCTGGTAATAAGGTCTGGTAACTCAAACGCAGAGGCTGGAGACTTAGTTATCTGTTATATCAGTTTTACACTGGAATAAATCTGAGTGACTAAAGAAGAAGTCCCAGTATACACTACATATGCCAGACTGGTGCCAGGGGTATCTGAACTGTTTTAGCCATTCCTGATGAAAGAAGTTCAGAGAATCACTGTAGAGTTGAAATAAAATGGCAGCTATTTAATATTGAAGATTACGATAACGTTAGGGATTAATGTCAGAGCTTATGCTTTAAATCCTTGCATAGTAGGACAAAGTTGGTTTTAAAACTTCTTTGGTCAGTGAGGGGCTGTACAGCATGACAGATCTTCTTCAACGCACAGAGTCCTTACATGCCAACTCTCCCTGCTGCTGACAGCTTGGCAAACCTCACCCATCTCCTGTCATACCGTTCTGTGCACACACCCATGCTTTGCCCATTGCACTCTTCCAGTTTTGCCTCGTCTCTTCTTGGGAATAAATCACCTTGCTCCCGGCTCTGCAATGCCAATAACCCAGTGCAGCCATTCTCCATAATGAACCTCAGCTCCCTGAACTCCTGGATCCCAAGCTTGGCGAGTACATAGTGTTTCTGTGTATGGTATCTGTGACCAGCTAGGGATGGAGGGAAAAGCCCACACCACTGGTCAGCAGGGTCAGCTGTACCTGTACTCACCCTGAGGGTGAGTTTTGTGGAAAGCCACTTGAACTGGCCTTGCAGAAAATGTTTGTCTGGCGTTTGCTGTCCTCCCGCTGGAGGCCTCTGTCAGCATAACAGAACTGGCACAAGTGGTTTGGTTGTGATGGGAAACAAAACAAAGTACAGTGGGACAAGTGATACTGAGTTTATCCACTGAGCAGCAGCATCAGGATCATTAGATGGCAGTACCCATGTGATATCTGCACTCCTGGTTCTTTGCCCAGCTTTGCATTTTTCTGCTTGGTTCTCCCTCTTGCCCTCAAGGCATGCTAGGAGTGTTGTAGTTCCTGTCTGTCTGTGGCTCTCAAGCTACCCTCTCTTTCTCCTCTTTCCTCAGAGAGGCTCTGGAGCCACATCTCCAGTACTCAGGTGGCGGTGTGCAGGGAAGCTCCAATGCCACCTTACAGGCTGAAACCTCTCTGGGACAGCTCTTAACCCCAGCTAGGCCAGGTCAGTTTGAAGAAAGGGTTAGTAATAGGAAAGAAACTATAAGCACGAAGTAAAAAATTGTAGGTTCCACAAAGATGATGATGTTAAAAATAAGTATATCCTAATATTTTAAGGTGTATAATTCGACTTAAGTAGAATTTTAGCAGTTTTAAAATAAATGAAATGTAAATCCCAGAATCTTGAGTTCCATTTGTTCTCTCTGGGTTTAATTCTACTCATTTGTAAAATGATCATGTACAGAGTTTTGTCACTTAGCTGCTAGCTCAAGGTGCCATTATCAGGAAGTTGAAGAGTGAAATCCTACGATGATTTGTAGAACAAATACAATGAAAGTTTCAGAACCACAAGTTACCCTGTGCCATCAGTACGGGTGCCATAGTAATATTATGTGTGATAATATCTTGCAGCTTTGTAGCCATGTGGTTCTTAGCTCTTGGAGGGCCACCATCAATCACTCTTGAGTACATGGTCAAATGTCGTGTTGGCTCTTCCATGCAGGAATAAACTCACATGGACTTGCAATTGGACCAGCTGGTTTTTTTACCAGCCAGCCATTATTAATGCATTTTGGTCATTAAAATCCAACCTGGACTTGTCCTAGGTTTGTGTTACCCAGGATATTTTCCAGCTGTGATGACTGGTTTCTGAGTCATGGGAAAAACTACAGGTTTGTGAGTAGCATGCAATGCATCTTCTCTCGAAATTTCTGATGGATCTCGGGATGCCGTGTCTTTTCATCAATCATGCATGCTTTTGGCTTTCAAGCATTTTGTGGCAAATCTTATCTGCCAGATTTTATCATCCTCTTATACTTCCGTTACTCTTCTCGGAGTGAGGATTTCAAAAGCAAATTAGAAGTTCTCAACATCTAGATGAGAGACAAGAGTAGGGAAATTATATCTTTCTGTATTTCCCTCTAGGACAGACTGGTGCGGTTGAGAGAAACCGCACTTTTTCTGGAGAGAGATTCTGGGTCGTCTTCTGACTAGGAGTTTTACAAAAGTTCTTGCCTCTTAATAGACATAAGTTGATCTGAGTTGTGAGAAATTCACACACTATTAATCATCGGATGTATTAATGTATAGATTTGTATAGGTTCTCTGAAGTTTTTGTCAACCCAGCTTCCTAACATGGCTAGGCTGTTTCTGTACTTAAACCATAAAGAATATGTAATCTTTGGAAAACAAAACAAAACAAAACCAAACCAAACCAACCTGAAAGCCTCCTCCTATCATGCTGTTTTAAAATAGAAAGCTGACTACTGTGTTGCTGATTTTGTGTTGCAAAAAAATATTCATTTTCAAAGCAGATAAAATTAAATCCTTTTCTTTGAGTGATTTGAAGAGTGATTGCTTCTTAAAAATGTACTGTTTAACATCTTTACCAAGATCGGCCTGCAAGAGGCTAGGTAGATGAGGCAAGTCATTGCCCTGTTAAATGAACTTAATTATGCTTACGCATACTTAAGCAGGTGGACTTTTTTAAAAAGCATTATTTATTCTCATGTAATTTATTATTTGGTACTCTTCTACCCAAACAAAAGAGAACAATATATTTAGAAAGCTTGTTTTACAATTTCTTTATCTCGTCCTGTTGCAGGAGAGTTAGGTGTCATTTGCAAGGATATATTTCTGGTTGGTTATAGGGAGAGTGCTCTCACATTTTCTATGCTGGATACGTAAATTCACTTTTATATTTCAGATCAAGACATAACAGCCTTAGTCAGTGGCTTACCGTGGATCAACAACTTCTATACTCAACTAAAGCAATGCTGTTAGCCCTGCTATCACTCCGCTGCATACCATGTGAGGGTGTGACCAACAGCAGCTGCTGGCACTGCAGTGATGGCTATTTTAGTGTCTGAGGCACACTCACTGCATCTGTCAGGGGCCTGTAGCCTCCATGGCAGTACAGCTATAGCACCCGAGTATCAGCACAGCACATTACATCATTATCACACCTTGCCATAGAACCAGGGCACAAGTAGTCGGTGCCAATGTGCAAGTAGAGCTTGTCTCAGCAGCAGCCCTTCTGAGCAACATCAACTGCTTGGTAAGCCACAAGTAGCTTGGAAACTGCGAGCTGGTCTCCTTTGTCACAATTATTTAATAACTGAAAAACCATGAAAGATCTGTGCTGACTTCCTAAACTAATAATCTAGGCACAAGGTCTCCATTCAACCCACGCCAGGTAAGTCAATCTTCCAGTTACTGAGTAAAACCAGCCTGCACTGATACTTGGCTGGTACAGCCCCAGTAGTCCTGTAGTCTCCTCAGAAAAAGAAAGCCTGAAAATGGAGGTTCCCACAGAGTTTTATTCTGCAATTCCTGGGGCTATAAATCTGTTATTCAACCCTAATCATTCTCCAAAATGTTTTCACCCCAGCGCTAATGGCTAGACTGCCCCATAACTGAGGCAGATTTTATGATATTTTGTCTAGTTCAATTGTGCTTTTAGTGGCTGGAAGGCTTCCATATAGATTAATCTCTTGTCTCTCCTTCAGAAAACAAGGTCAACTATAGCATCAGTTTAATGTATGGCTCTACATCTATCGAGACTTCTGGATCTTGCAGTTGCAAGTGACAATTTCAAAGTGTGCAATCCTTTGCTAATGTTAAAGAGTAAAATCTGCTTTAAGACAATTAAAACTACTTTGATTTTCCTACCTCCTCTGTTTACTCTCAATTAAATCCAAACTCATCTTGCTTTCTCTGCCTTGGAGGGTAAGATTTCTTTGGTGTTTCCTCTCTACTCCCTGTTTGACACAGTCCTAATGCCCTTTGTTCTTTTATTCCTCAGCTGTTTCTCTGCTGCCCTGCCTCTCTTTTCCAGCTTTTTTCAATCAGCTTGGAACCATGGTTGCACTTTCCCCACTGAGCTTTTCCCACACCCAATTGGACTTCCAAATATTCCTGTCTTGTATTTGTCACTTTCTGTTTTACTTAGTTTCAGTATCTGTGGAGACGCCCTTCACTTATGTTCCTTCCTAGCTAAGCCAGAGGGCTTCTTTCAGTTCAGATGCCCCTTAATGCAGTCTTCAGGACCACTGGCACCTCTCCACATCTTCTTCCTTTCCATCTTATCCTTTGCTGAGCCTGTGCTCTGTTCTTTCTGCTTTAACATCAAACACTGTTCTCTTCAGTGCCTCCTCTGGTAGATCCTCCCACTCCCTCTCCACTATCTGTTGGCACCCTTCAAGTTTTCACCCTCAGTCCTCCTCCTTTTATCTTTATAGTCTCTATTTTGACTACCTCATCCTCCCCAACCATTTCTGTTGCTTACAGGTTTTTTTTCCTCCTGTTGTGAATTTTTGTCTCTGACATAGCTTCTTTGGTGTTACCTTGCCATTTCAAACTCTCCCCAGATGAGACTTTTTTTAGCTGTCCCCAGGATGTTCTTTTCTCCCTCTTCTGTTTGTTCAGAATTTTACTGTCCTTCTTGTCTTCTAGTCTTACTGTTACCTTTGATTTCTCATTATCTCTGTCTCTCCATCTATCTACTCACTTATTAAATCTAATTATCTTATTCTATGTAGCATTACCAAGTCTATTCATGACAATTTATCTTTATTGCCAAAATACTTATCATTTTCTGCCCTCATTTTTAATCATCCTTTTGCTGATTCTGAAACACATTTGCTAAACTCATCTTCACCTTGTTTTCTAACCATGTCTTCATCCAATCTGAATCATTTCACCTGCTTCTTGAGTCTTAATCTGTAACCCTTTTGAACGCCTTGGATAATCTGTCCCTCCAAGAATCTCTCAGAATTTACCTACAAACCACTGCCTGTTCTTCCTCCCTCCTCTTTTTCTTCTTATTTTTTGACTCCCAGGCTCTTCATTTCATTGCCCTTTCTTTCCAGGCTTCATTTAGGGAGGAGTAAATATTCTAGGTCCTGTTTCTTCCTCCTGTCTCTGACACGAGCAGGCAGATGAATGCCTTTAATGCTGTTGTGATGCTCACACCTGCCTGCAGCAGACGTACTAGACGTACTAGAGACTTGAGGGACCATGGAGAGATGAAACGGGGCGAGGCTTCTCAACTGAATTTATTGTGTCCCTTTGACACAATAAATTTACTGATTTATTTACAGTGTTTTTAAGAAACACTGATTTATTTACACTGCTTTCCAGAAAGTCTCATATCAGTGCTAGTGATCTGCAATTAGCATACTTTTGTCTTACCAGCCCAGGGACATGGGGAACAAAAACGTAACAGGGAGACAGTTTTGCTGTGTTCCCTATGTGAGTTGTATTAGATGAAGGTATAGTCTCATTCCTTAATGAGAAAAAGTAAGAGCTTCCCTGCGGAAGCCAGCTGGGAACATTAAAATAGGTCAGTGGGAACTTGTAGCCAGCATTTTAGCCCTGAAATAAGCACTGTGACAAGTAGTGTCTTTGTCTTTTTATGTATTGTTTATAGGACTGTCCTTCACTTTATCTTACAGCAATAATGTTCGTGGCATTCCAGCAAAAATGGCTTTTGCAGTTAGTAAAATGCTGAGGTGTTTACTTTCAAACTCTATGTTACAGCATTTTTTTTCTCTTGGGCACCAATCTTTAAAGAGACACATAAACAAAATTCAGTAGTACTGACTTAATTCTGTCTCTTTCTAATCCTAATTGCTCGAGTTGGTATAATATCCTCCTGGAGACTAAGCCTCAACTGCATTTTTAAGGACTCTGTGAACTAGCGCCTTTCTTAGGCACCTTCCTGTCAGCCTCAGAGAAGGAAGTCCAGGTTGTTACCACAGAACATGCACTATGCAGATTTTCTGGTGCTGTGTTACCTTACTCTGACCTGCAAATGCTGTTACCACGGTCTAATGCAATAGTTATCGGATTTGCTGCTGAGTTTGCCAGCCAGGCTGTCACCTGTATATCAGCTGAGATACACGGTTTTGTGATGTAGATACCACAACGCTTTAAACTAGACTACTCTAAAACCTTTGGATTCCTTGTAGGACAACTGTAAAATGATAATTTCCATTAACAATTAGTCTCTTCTGGAATTTAACAGGGGTACTTCAGAGGAAGAACACTGTCATGTGAGATCTCTGGCTGCATGATCTCTCCATTCTCCACTGCATTAATTTTGCTATACCTTCAGATGTTGCCAAGATCGTATTTGATTTGCTTATGGAGCAGTGTTAAGCTGGCGTAGCAGAACTGGATTATTCACACATTTTCATAGCTTGTGACTAAATGGCTGTATAAAATGGCAGTGAAAGAAAAAAGAATTAGCAATAAGTAATATTAGCAAGACGCCTCCCACCTACCAGCCTGCAATAATTGAAATTCTCTCACTTTTGGAGGGAAAAGACCTTCTATTTTACACTGACCATTTAAATGGTTATTTCCTATTCTGTGTCTGTAAAATCACAGAATCATTTAGGTTGGAAAAGACCTCTGAGATCATTGAGTCCAAACTTTGAGGAATCACCACCTTGTCAACTACACCATGGCACTAAATGTCACATCCAGACATTTCTTGAACACCTCCAAGGATGATGAGTCCACCACCTCCCTGGGCAGCCTGTTCCAATGTTTAACAACCCTTTTCATGAAGAAATTCATCCTGATATCCAACCTGTATCTCCCCTGGCACAGTTTGATGCTATGTCCTCTCATCCTGTCACATGTTGCCTCAGAGAAGAGACCAACCCCACCTGGCTACAGCCTCCTTTCAGGGAGTTGTAGAGAGGGACGAGGTCTGCCCTGAGCCTCCTTTCCTCCAGGCTAAACACCCCCAGCTCCCTCAGCTGCTCCTCATCAGACTTGTGCTCCAGACACTTCCTCAACTCCATTGCCCTTCTCTGGACATGCTCCAGCCCCTCAATGTCTTTCTTGAAGTGGCCCAGAACTGGACACAGGATTTGAGGTGTGTTACCAGTGCCGAGTACAGGGGGACAATCCCTGCCCTGGTCCTGCTGGCCACAATTTCTGATACAGGCCAGGATGCCACTGGCCTTCTTGGCCACCTGGGCACACACTGGCTCATGTTCAGTTGCTGTCAACCAGCACCCCCAGGTCCTTTTCCACCATGCAGCTTTCCAGCCACTGTTCCCCGGCCTGTAGGACTGCATGGGGTGGTTGTGATCCACGTGCAGGACCCAGCACCTGGCCTCGTTGAACGTCATACAGTTGGTCTCGGCCCATGAATCCAGTCTGTTCAGATCCCTCTGCAATGCCTTCCTACCTTCCAGCAGATCAACACTCCCACCCAACTTGGTATAGTCTGCTTAGTACGACCTATCAAGATTAAAGCCTGACAAAAATCTGTAGAGTAAAAATTACCAGCCGCTGAAATTTACTGGTAACAGACAATGGAAACTGTTAACATTCAAGTGTGAAAAGTTCACCCATTTTTTAAATTTATCATATGCATAAATGTTAATCACATTTTTAAACGCCTGAAGAGTACAAATTTTGAGAGCACAAAAGAAACTATAGTAACCTGTTAGACACTTGTCCTTTTCTTTTACTTTTCTTTGGCACCCTCGATAAGTGAGTGCTAATAGAGGGGCTGACAACACAAGTGCATTTCTGATGCAAAACACCAAGGACAGGGTGAACGGTCAAACCTTGAAGAAAAGAATGGAGCCTTTTTGTTGTGGAAATGAAACTGTGATAATGTTCCCAGACTATAAACTGGCAGCCTGGTGTGGCAAAAACCGTAGGAGCTTTTTCAAAATCTTAATCAATGTCAGCAGATTTTTTTTTCTTCCTGTTGGGGTTTTAGTGAAGAAAAATGTGAAATTTTATGTGAACAGTTTGTTACTCTATATAGCTCTTAGAAAGAGGGCTGAAGAATATAAAGGCAAAGATTTTATTGTCCATTCATGAGCTTATTAGCTCTATTAATGAGATAAAAATTCTGTGGACTGAGGTGTTCTGTTTCCAAAAATTAAACAGCATCTAAAAACCAATCTCTGCAAAACGTCAGCTGTGAACAGGAATTCTTAGCAATCTTTACATGACTATCTACTTATGTCTGCTTTGTGCACCAAATGAAAGAGGCAGAACAGCCTGTAGCACCATCTGTCTAAGGAGCTTGGTAATTTAATGCCACCGTTATTGTTAATATGTGTCTTATATTTCTATCAGTACCTAGATGTCACGAGTGACCTCTAGGTCAGGTCAGTGGGCTCGTACCTGGGGTGTGTTGCTGGCCTCTCCTTCTCTGCCCCTGTAAAAGCTTTCCTCTCTCCTGCCTCCCTCTCCAGAGCATCATCCCCGCCTCCCCAAATCCGTATGAGCACAGTATGGAATCTTCTTTGCACGGTCTCCTTGTCTCCAAATATGAGGGAGAAGGAGGTACATTTTCCAGACAGGGGAACCAGTCAGGGGGAGGTACAGATTACCACCAACATTTACTGGAACACATTTTATGAATGACGCGATTATTAATAAGAAAATAACGTATCACACCTGTTAACAGCAGGTAATTGTTGGTACAGTGCACTCAGTTATCCCTCTCAGTCATTCATTTTACCCAGCTAGAGCAGCAGTGGGGAGGCCAACTCTGGGTATTCACTGAGAAGCAGAGGTTCGTAGTAATGCACTAGTAGCTTTTAGGAAGGTGTTCGGCAGTCCTTTCCTTCCTTACATCAACCCTGTAGACCGTGCTCAGTGTCTACATATAGCAGCCACCACCTCCCTGACTGTGGTGTGAGTTACAAAGCCTGGTGCTGATGCTCTTGCTCGGCAATGGCCTTGGACAATCTGCAGGCTCTTGCTGTTCTGAGTTTATCAGCTCTCTCAGATTCAGGAGGAACACATGACTCCAGAGCTTATCACCTTTTGTGAGACTTCCACATGCACTCTTCTCTCCATTCGCACTTTTCCTCTTGTTTTCTGGTAACATCTCCTGTGTGCACACACGTGTGTATCTACAGAGCCCGTTCCCCAAATTCACCAAGAAGAGTGGGTTGTGACAAGGATCAGCAAAGTAAGCAGCCCTTCCTGTGTCCCCCTGCAGAATGAAGCGAGTGCTGTGTTTATGCCATGCTGTAGAAAATTCCCACGTGGGGATAGGTCTATGCTGCATATGGCATCATGGCTCTGAGCTAACTCAAAGCATTAGAAGGGTCTCCACCAGTTCAGCACGGTCCTTCGTGAGAAGCCTGGTGACTTTGCCTGTAGGAATGTCCTCTGTAATGAGACATGTACTTTAAAGCTAGCACAGATGTCTCTGTCCTGCATGGCTACTTTGCTGTGCCCATACAGCCAGACAGAGCATCTGCCCTGAAGAAAACAGATTTGGGGCCAGTACATAATGAAGAAAAATGGCAAAATGGATATAGAGAAGAAGTGAAATACACTGAAGGTCTCCTAACCCAGCCTGCAATATGACCCTACAGATCACACTGCAGTGAATCAAACCTCTCAATTTTCTTAACATTTGCATTACTGAATTATTTTTTTTTTTTACCTTTAAAGCATAAAACAGACCCACAAGATATAATCAAGAAGTCAATGACAGATCTGGGCAAAAAGCCCAGAAATGCCTTGTGCCCAATTGCCTGTTCTGTGCATTAAAAATTCGTTATTGTTTTTCATTTCTTTTTGCTGAAATGAAAACTATTCTAAAATTCAACATAAAAGAAACTTCGTTGCTAAAAACTTCTGCCTTGATTTAGCTGAGACAAGGCACCTTCCCTACACAGGGGGAAGGTCTGAATTTGGTCTTTCCCCTTTCCTTTAATGAATTCTTTTTCCAGAAAGTCCAGCATACATCTACCCCATTAAACAGGAAACATGAACTTCAGATTTTTCAGCACTAATTACCCAACCAGACTTACCAGGTCTACTGAGGCACCCCCATCCCTGCAAGTATTTGAAGACAAGATAAAACCCTTCAGCAGTCAATAGGATGGAAATGTGTCTGATTTGCATTTGTCTAACATTGCCAGTTGAAGGATGAGCCAGCTCTTCATGCATTTTTGCACTGGAGGTGGCCAAGAATTGATAAAATATGTATTTTGCTAGTAATTTTACACAAGCTTTGCAGGTATGGCAAGGCAAAAGATTGAAAATAGCTGTAAGAGACAGAAAAGCAGCTCTCCCTAGCCCTACACAATCATTCTCTGAACCTGTTGTTCAGGGACTGAAATGAGCAGTATTACCCTCTTGTTTTCCCATCTCTGCCTATGAATAGTCATATTTTTCACTTGCATCTGTATTTGTAACATTTTTGACCTAATCATCAAGCAATATATATGCAGGGAAGATAAAATACAATTTTTGCTCACTGACCTTTCAGTCCCATAACATATAAATTGTTTAAGAAAGCCTGCTGAATATTTTCTTATCTTGTGTCACTGGAAATTTCATGCTCCCCGTGAGACTCAGTAGGATGTTTAATATAGAGACTGCGTGGTATGCTGATTGATGGGACACACTGCAACCCCGACAGCTTTCTGTGATTTAAAGCATAAAAAGCCACAGAAAAACCCCACGAGCGCACAACAGTTCAGGAGCACACGTTTTTGGAGCCTCCCTTCATCCCCATGCTGGCCTGGGCTCCCTTGGGGCTGGTTTCAGGGCCGGGCCCCTCCCCAGTCACCAAGCAGCAAGTCCCCACCCCTGTCCCTCAGGGCCACAGCTCCAACCCATTAATACATCCTGCACACGTGGGAGATGAGAGTGAGAGATCGTGCTCTGTAAATCCGGGTCCCCAGGGCCATATTCTTGTGTGGTAAAGAAGCCACCGAAGGTGAGCTTGTAAATGAGAGAGGCCGAGTCCTGGAGGCAAACTGGCTGCAGTAGTGCTGTGCTTTACATCAGTAGTCTTGAGAAAAATTAACGTGGAACACTTTCATAAGGCAGCAGTATGGTTTCTCCAACATATATTTTTATTTAGAAGTAGTTCAGGTACCTGTGTGTCCCTGCAGCGGGCAGTGCTGACGTGCACTGTGAAACCACTCGAGGTCCGTGCAGCTGCCTCAGTTAACCCAAGGGAGGGGCTGGACTCAGCAGCAGGTAAACTGTGACTTCACCTGTGACATCCTGCTAATTGAGTTGTTAGCTTAACCTGTAACTTTAAATTTGTCCATCCCCTACTAGCAAAAATCATTATCACGTGATGTTTTGACTTCAAGGAAGCTGAGCTGTTGAGAAAAGATCAATCCTAGCCAGCAGCTGCAGTGAGAAAATAGTGAGATTACAAGAAATCACCAATGCTACATCCAAGAATTCTGGTTACTTCACTCATTTAAGCTAATTGACGAGTTTATCTTAGTACTTGTGAGCTCAGCAGAGGCCAGCTAGGCTAAAAAGCTGCTGTCCAGGTGCATAAGAAAGGTTTGATTAAAGTGGAAGCAGTTAATGAAGGAGGTGCTGTGCTAGCCCTGCTCCCCAGGTTTCAGCCCGTCAGACAGAGCAAGAATCCCGGCCCTCCCCAGCACAGACGCCTCAAGATGAAATGCTAAGGAGCTCGGCACAGAGCACAGGCAGCAGCAGGGGTTTTTCAGGCTGCAGAGTCTGGCACAGTGTGTGGTGAGAGCCCTGCGAGCCACTCTGAACGAGCCGCTTGCCAAGGCCCCTCTTCCAGCACTGTTTCCTTTCCCTCTGCCTGAGGCAGCTCACCTTTGGAGACTTGTGGTGTAAGAAGGTTTCCTCTGGACTGATGATGTTCATAACTGGAATTCTCCACCAGGCAATATGCTCAATATGGTGTGTGCTTATGCAATTTATTCCGTATTTGCTTGGTAGTTTGTTTTGGTTTGGTTTTTTTTCTTTTTTTTTAGGAATCTGTTCCATGTAAAATACAGAAAGGAACTAACACTGACCCTTTGAAACCCAAGTTTCTTTGATAATGCTTCCACTATGTCAGCAAATACTATATCTCCAGTATACCTCTCTGCTCTTAACTTCCCTTTCAAGAACATTCTGAGAAATGTAAATGTCTGTAGCATTGTCGTATTAAAAAAAAAAAAATTCAATTTAATTTGAAGCAATTATTCAAAGAAAAGTTCTAATAAAAAATTTATAGACACTAGTTAAACCTTAATAATATTCAATATATTAAAACATTGACAATGATTTATACTCCGTCATAAAATAGAAAGAAGAGTCAAGTAGCATCCCTATCCCTTTTTGCAGCCAATTTCATAAATCTACATCAGAGAAAAGCACATTCCTAGTCCAATTAAATGTGTGTAATGAAATATTTACATGTACTTTATGACTTTGGGTTATTGAATTTTTAAGAGTTAAATCCAAAACTGGGATTGTATTTCCAGTACATATATTTTATTAATTGTGCCTACAAAAATGATGTACTTTCAGAAAGATACTTTCAAAGTTATGATGGGAAAAAGAAGAATAGAGACTATAGGAAAAAGCAAAATTGGGACTATATAGTCCCTAGAAGTCAGAGATGTCATTTGCACACCTTGATTATGACATGTATGATACAATCTCAAAATTAATCTTCTTAGTGTTGCCAGCAGGTCGAGGATGTGATCCCTCCCTTCTGCTCCACCCTGGTGAGGCCACACATGGAGTATGCTGGATTCTCCAGTACAAGAAACATGGACATGCTGGAGAGAGTCCAGTGAATGACCCTGAAGATGATGAATGGTCTGGAGCATCTTTCCTATGGGGAAAGCTTGAGAGAACTGGGACTGTTTAGCCTGGAGGAGAGAAGGCCTGGAGAAGAGATCAGGGGGATCTTATCAATGTATGTAAGTCCCTGAACAGAGGGTACACAGAGAACAGAGCCAGGTTCATTGCCGTGGTGCCCAGTGACAGGACTGGAGGCACTGGACACAAACTGAAAGCTGAGAGGTTCCCTCTGAACATGGAGAAACACGTCTGCACTGTGAGGGTAACCAGTCACTGACACACATTGCCTAGGGAGGGTGGAGTCTCTAACCTGGAGACATCAAAAAAACATCTCAACATAGTTCCAGGCAACTACCTCTGGATGGCCTTGTTTGGGCAGAGGGCTTGAGCCAGATGACCTCCTTCTGACCTGTCACTTCCAACCTCAGCCATCCTATGACTCCTTGAAAGGGGCTGGAGCTGACTCACTCACTCCTGTGTTCCCAAAGACCTAAATTAAATGAGTTTCCTCTGTTCTCCTTGCAGCCACGTGCTAATCTCCAGTGATTCATCTCCATGAGAGTGGTGGTTGATTCAGACAACTATCATGTGTTCATGCAGTTACAGGCTTTCAGGTGGTAATTCTTACTGCCCATGGCATCCACATCAAACTCGTTTGTAGGGAGACGCTTCAGGATAACAGGGATAACACAGAGGTCACCAGTCCAGCACATCTTTTCCCAAGTGACAGTTTATAGGGAACAACCTTAATTTTAATATTTTCTATCTCGGAATACTCAGACTTACAGATAATGTAGTCTTCTAACATTTTCAAAATTTCTTAGAAAAAGTTAATTATTTTACCGCATCTAATTCCATTTGGTAGGTCCACAAAGGACAGTCAATAGACATTTAGTTACACAGCCCAGGCTTCCACTAGATGAATTCAAGAAGCAGCCGGTAATGCTTATACAGACCAGCTGCTCAGCAAAGTCGCCTGCGCAGTTCTGTGGTGCTGGCTGAGACAGCTGCTGCGTGTTCCTCAGAACCCCTTCTCTGAGGGGTCCCGGGCGGGGCCAGACCCCTGCTAGCCAGCTGTTCCCCACCCAGGGCGGTGATGATGGCCAGGCACCTCCCTGCGCATGTTGG
>VZTA01015535.1:95814-156582 GCA_013398855.1 Mohoua ochrocephala | reverse complement strand
ACATGAATATTCATAAGAGTGGATGGGAGAAGCTTCTTACAACAAACCTGGAGGGGGCTTTCTTGGACCAAACCATGGTCCCTTGGACTTTTGGCCCCCCCCGCTACCAACTCATTGCAACAACAAAGGTTTGAAGGACACCCTGGGGATTGCTGAGGTTGGTGTGTCAGTCACAGGCAGTAACGCAGATCATCAACTCTGGGTTCAGTTCATGGTTCTTGGGGCAAATCCTACTCTGATTTTTACAGATAGGCATGTAGTGCATTTGGGGTGTTAAGTTAGTTTAGCAACGTAGACTGATTTCTGTTGTAATCATGTGGTGCTGAGTCCCCTCTTTCCAACAGAGGAACAATGAAGTTGGCTTTTGCAGTTATGCACTGGCCCTCTGTGGACCTCCCAGGAGTGCTGTGGGCTGGCAAAATCCACCAGGTCAGGACAACAGGAGCAGGATCAAGGATGTGCATGGTGCACTGGGGCAGCAGAGACTCAGGGAAGCAGATTCCTTAGAGCTAAGAAGGTTTTCCTTCTTCCCCCAGTATAATTGTTTGTTTTTCCTGGTCAAGAGTGATTTCTGAAGTGAAAATTCACCCAGAGTTATGAATCTTTTCCCAATGGTATGCTTGCTATAATTGGTATTTATAAGTCTTTTCAGGGAGGAAGAAGCATGCTCAGTGCAGATGGGATGCCCAGTGATATTTTCAGCAAACAACCTTTAAATTCTGCCAATCACCATTTCTACAAATCTGATATATATATATATACACGTCGTATTTATATATATAATGAATATATAGAAAATATACAGCATAGTGATTTAAAAATCTGTATATTTTAGAAACTTGTTATTTGCCCAAAGCAGAGGTTTTTCATGGGCACAGCACAAATTTTGCATTTCCCTATTGCTATGTGTAAACATAAAGAACGTGTAAAATGTTAGTTCAAGCTCTTGCAGAGTTATTGACTCTTTTCCCCAGTTTTCAGAAACAGCTGAACTGGCTGTTCAAAATCTAAGAACCAAAACAAAAACATAGCCACCTAGAGTAAAGAAAGAAAATGTACTCCAATTGGTTGTGTTTGGCACACTATAAGCCACTGGAAGCAAGAACTTCATGGCAAAACATCAGACAGCTGGAATGATCAGGATCACCTATCATCATACACTGATGATTTAGCAGAGTTAAAGTGGAAATTGGTGTTGACTATATTGAAATCACATTATGGTTTCATTTTGCATTTATAGGAAACATCTGGTAATGCTGGAACTTATTCCTACTCCAGGTCTCCTAAATCTCGTACCTCATCCCCGAAGTTTCTGAGACACTCATGGTAGTTGGCAACTTTCATCCTTGCAACAGAACTCTTGCCCACACCTAAGTCAACATAAATTTACTAAGAAATTAAAGGCATGCAATAAGCATTAGAAAATGTGCAGCATTTTCTGGGCATTTAATTCTACTTTAAAGACTTGGCATGATAAGCAATGTATGGTAGTTATTGGTAAGAAGAAAACATTAAAGAAAATAGAGAATTATGGAAGAAGTATTTGTTTAGGGAAAAAAACTTACATAGAGGCTGAAGAACTAATTTTCAAAAGATTTATGATTTGATGTGGGAACTGGAGGTGTTTTTAACAAAAATCATATAATTTAAACTTAAACTCTAAGTTGGGGCTATACAAACATTTCAGTTACAATAGCCACCATATAAGGAGAGAAGCAGACTTCTGGATCTGCATGCTTGTATCTCTCTGCCTGTAGTTATTCTGTATTTGGAAGGTATATGCAGTTAGATCTTACAGTCCAGGACATATAAAATGGGCATAAAGTGCACAGTCCTGCAAGATGCTGGTACTGTCTCTGTTCATTGCCACACTAAAATGGCTCTCTGCAGTCACAGCCCAATGGGTCTTGTGTGATGTGTTTAGTTAGGAAATCTGCCGAAGGGATTTGCTGGGCTTGGTTCAGAGACCAACACTTTACAGCATAAAGTCTGTATTAATTCACACACTTCCATTTGATTCTATATTTCTGCTTTCAGGTTGTTAACTTTTTGATACTAATTATTTTGCTTCCTTTTCAGATTATTTAGGTATCTGATAAATATACATCCATGGTTGCTTCTCCAATGAGGGATTATTTTGGCTACCTACCCTGTAGCTAGCAGGAATGCTATATAATTTGAAAATGGTATGAGAAGTGTCTATTTTTCTAATGAGTTTTATGGCAAGTACTTTTATGTTTCCACCCAAAGGCATCTGTCTGTCCTAAAAGAGTCACGATATAATTTAGTTTGATGGTTATCTTCTGCTAATAAAAATCTTTTCCTCATGTCTTTAGCTGAAGGTGCACTCACTCCCTGAGTCGTCAGCTTGCCAGGACTCGACTGGATTTGAACCCAGAAATGCAAAGACTGAGCAATGGAAATGAACTGTCAGCAGCTTTTGAATCCAAAGCGCTGAATGTTGCCGTGAGCCCAGAATAATAAACTGCGTTTCAAGGTGTAGGCCCTGTGGATGAAATATATGTTCCATAAATGGTTCTGAGAACAATATTATGGATAAGTTCCACGAGCTTCTTGATCCAGCTTGGTAGCAGAACACATGGCATTGTTTGGAAATTACAGAACTATTTCAGCGAGGGTGTAGGGGAAAGTGATGTTTATACTAGAGTTTGCAGGTTTACTTTTCTTTTGGGGAGAAGAGTTTGCTTTTTTAAAAAAGTGTGTAAGAAGTATGTACGTATAGGAAAAGGCCTTTGTTTCATTTTTGAGTAATTCTTCATATTTTGAATTTTTTACAATTTTTAGTTCTTTAAATGTCTATGCTGATTTCTTCAAGATACATGTCACTTCAAGTGTTGATTAGTTTACACTTTCTTTCCTGAAAATGAATATTTTAACTGTGCCTCGTAAGTCGATTAAAAAAACCAAAACCAACAATGTTAGCACCAAGCATCATTTTAACTTTCATTCCTAGATTCAAGTAGCTAAAGGATCTGAGGATGATTCATAAATGCAGAACTGGCTAAGCAATAAAAATGAGTGCATATAAAATGTATGTAACTGTAAAATTTAACATTTAGTCATAAAAACTAATGTCCACAGACACAGGAGAAGCTGAGTTATTAACCCTTTTACTGCATGCAGGGCTTTTTAAGAGGTTTGTGGAATGGACAAATTTTATATTCATTTTGGTAAACACACTGAGGAAAGACCATATTGTATTGTCCAGCAACAAAATCTATTAGAAACTGTTTATTGTCTTCTCAGTTATTTCTCAGAGAGGACAAAAAGGACAGGCAGGCAGTCTTGCACTTGGAGGTCATACATAATCCCACAGTTCAGAGATTCTCTGGCAAGTCTCTAGACTTTTGTAGTGGTCCAAGAAACCTGCACCTTATGATCCAGTAATTGGATTGTGTGTCAGAAAAAAACCCCAAGTAAGTGAAAACATGAAAACCAAGTGAAAACAAAGCTCCAGGCAGGGCAAGACAAATTTCGGCAGAGTAAGTCATGCAAGCCTCTGTTCTGAGACACTGTAATCTTGGTTCATGTCCAGCAATGGCAACACTAGGCTGCCAGAGACCATGACTTCGTGTCAGCCAGAGCTGTGTGCTGGCTGGTTTTGCCTTGCCTTGCCTGCCTTTCCCTCTACGGAGTGGCTGAAGGAAGCAGAGAAGACAAAGCAATTCATATTCTGCTACCGTTGCCTCTCTAAATGAACGTGGGTTTTATCTCTGCCCGGCAATGGTAGGCTCAGCTGCAGATTTGATGGGAGAAGCTAACAAGCAATTTACTTAAATGGGTACATATTCAAGGCCCAATTTGTTTCTGACTGATGGCAGTAGTAGTTTACCACTGGCTTCAAAGAAAACCAGATGAGTATTGCTCAGTGACAGTAATATTGCGCCTTCTTCTGTATGCTGCAATAAAAGTCCTAGAAGTATCTCTGTAAATGCTTAACAGTGTAATGCAGCTTTTATCTTTGCAAAAGATTTCACCTTAAAATAAACTGGAAGGTGTTTTCCATTTTCTGTATAGGAGAAAACCCTACGACTTTGATCATACATCTTTAGAACTTCTCTGTATGTCTTCTGCCAAATGCTGTAGTGTTTAAATGCATTTAACACTTCTACATGTTCAATACCACATTCAATACTTGTCCCAGTGAAGGCATCTCCTCTTGCTCTTCCTGTCTCTCTCTCCTCAAAGGGTTCCCTCAGCCCATCTGCTTTTTTGATTTTCAGTCCTGAAAGCTCTGCCTTTGAGAGATGTGACTTCTACAAGCATCAAGTCACCATCCTGTCTATGCTACTGGGTTCCAACATCTATCCTGCATTTTTGAGAAGGCAAATCACATTCTGTGCGCAGACCTCTCCCAGAATGTTAAAAGCTTTAGTTGCCTGTTTCCACAGGGCTTGCTTGTGTGTGTGCGTAGCACCGGGCTTGCTGGCAGTGCACCCCACAGTTCTGAGCCCTCTGCCCAGAAGCAGTGCTGCAGTCCTGCCCTGGCATTTCCTCGGCTGATGTTATGTTACCATAAAACTTTTATTTGCCAGGATGATGCCTAGTTTTGTCCATGCATAAAGGTGATAAAGTGCTTGAATACACTAGAGGACATTTTCTTAACACCACGTGGGGTGTTTATGATGTGTAGACATTTTTTAGAGAGAAAGAGTGGCTGAAAGAGCACCAGAGCATTGCAGAGATATCCAGGGATGTTGGGTTGGTGGCGGAGAAAAAGCAGAGAGAGTTATGAAAGACAATGGATATTGTGGTTGATACCCTATTTTCATGCTTCCTGTCAGCATTTCTGGAACAGTACTAGTGTGATGCAGCTGAGATCATGTCCCTCTGCAGAGAGGAGATGTACAGCAATAGCTCCAGAACTTCTCCATAAAGAAATTAGATAGAAATGACTGAAGACAGTTTGCCCCAAGCGCATCTAGTACCCCAGGGCCTCCTCCCAGTGGTACTGCTCTTAACAGTCCCTCCTTTGTTTGGACAGGACATCTTCCTGCAGATCAGGATGTCAAACTCGCCCTTCAGGAACAATTCACTGCCACTTTCAGCACTTGCAGATTTTGGAGCCACCTAAGAAACAAGGTGGTCAGCTTCTCAAGTTTGTTTGAATGCAGCTTTCAAAAGTGTATAGATGATGTGCCTCAATGCAGTTTGCTGGAATCCCCTGACACTACACAGCTTCACTTTAACCCGAAGTAAGCACCAAACAGTGCAAACTGATTTACGTGGGTGGAAGACACCCGTGAGAGCAACCCAGGCTCAAGGTGAAGGATGGCAGAAGTGGGGCTCACATTATCTCAGCTCTGATTTAAGGAACAGATGCTAAAACATGTTGTTCAGGGACAGTGAAGATGGGCTTTTTCCCACTGATATTTTACAGTGTTTTCAGTGCTAGTTTTGCTCAGTTCTTGGAACACCTGATGTGAGGAAACAGGTAGTTCACATAAGGTATATTGAACCTTGTTAATTAGATAAAATATATTGAGAGGATTGACTTATTCATTATGTTAAATAACCACTTATATGCAAAAGTCTCTGTTTTCTGACTGGGAACATGAGGACCTGTGCTGATTGCTTGCTGATTTCTTAATACTTGAGTGAAACCTTTTGGCAAAGACACAGCATCTTCTCTGCTTTTCATTTCTGTTTTTCACAGTTAAGCAGACAGCAATGCACACTTAACAACAACACAGAACTTTATTAGGCTTAGAGGCATGTGCAAGAAACAGCTTTAAAAAATACTTCCAAGATGTGCTAATCATCTGCAAGAAGTAAATATATTATGACAGAGTTTCGAATGACATGCAAATCTAAATTTCCCCATTAGAGTGGACATATGTCAAATTTTCATATAAAAATAATTCATTATATATGCATTTTAATAGCAGATAGCTGTTATTCTTGATGCTTATTAGCACTGATCTCTTTCAAGATGACAATCTGTGCGGGGGTGGAGCTGCATGCAATCAAAGCATGGACTGCTCCAGCAGGGTAAGGACTCCACAATGGAGCACTGCCACTGGGCCTGTGCAAGACGGACCCCACCAGCACCAAAGCTGCCTCTGGCAGGATTTACTGGCACGGCTTGGTCCTGGCAGGACTGGACCTCTGCGCTTCTTCCATCAACTACCAATATATGCAAACACTGAATGGAATTCCAGCTCCATCTTCAGTCTGCTAGAGATGACTTCTTACTGTTGGGTACATAGAGTGAATAATGACTTTTTGCCCTCTGTCCTTTTTACTTGAGAAAAAGTAATTCCTGACACAAACCCACATTTATGTGATACCCAAGGTACAATGCCATCTTTCAGCCCTACCAGTTTTGTACTACTCCTCTTCCATTTAGCTTTAAAAATGGAAAAACTGTCTGACTCTGGTATAATAGTATCTCTGTTGCTAAAAGGAAGGATGTGACAGCCTCTTGAGATATGGCAACTCCAAAATGCTGCACATCTACTGTCTTCTGTTAGTTTCAGGGGGAACATCTCTTTGTCAGCCAGTTGATATAAAGGACAGCTCAGCACAGCAAAAAGGAACTATTAAGAATTCAGCAACAATTTTGAAGCTAAGTACCCATCTACATTATGGCACGGAGACCAGCAGGAAGTGTTTGGTACTTCTCATTTCACATTTATCTGTTTTGCAGCATTCTGCCCATCCATACATTTCAGCAGAAAATTGCTCTGAAATTAAAACAAGAGTGAAGAGAAGTTGCAAACAAGAATAAATAAGAAACAGGGGACAACGACACCTTGAGGCTCTCAGTTATTAGAACTGATTTCAGCGAGTGCCTTGGAATGATCTAGCTGTTTGTCTAGACTTTCTAAGACAGGTTATTCAAGGGCACACGCAGCCTTTGCCAGGACTGAGCTCTGCACCGTGTGGCTCTCAACCAGCTGAGGAGCTGAAGGGCTGTGTGCTCTTCCTGGCTGAGGTCCTTTGGTCGCCCCACGGAGTAAATTTGTGCCTCTTAGTTCTCTGTATGCAAACTTCTACTCATGTTCCACTCCTAAACAAAGCACTTGCATCAAAACAGGCAACGACTGTAACATTATTGCATTATATCACTGCATAAAGCACCATGGTTCTATCGAACCACAGGGGAAAGAATCTTTTGGGAACATTCTGCAAGTGTAAGTTGAAGCCTGTTGACTTTTTTGCTGGCAAAACTACACTTGTTCGTGGCTTTTATTCCTGGCGGGCGCTTCTGGAGCTGGGTCTTTAAATCTGGCAGCGCAAACAGCTGCAGTCTGTGGTGGCCCTTTTGTAACATCTTTCTGCTTGCCTCTCTTTCCATGGACAAATCCCAAAACTATGTGTCTTTTTCCTTGTTGCTGACATAATGGTGCATCCTTCCAAGAATAATAAAAGCAGGCAGGGAACACAATAGCTGGACTTTTGGCTAAATATTTTGTAAATACCACATGAGTATGTTAGGATTAATGACCTGTGTGTATTTGACAGTCAGGGGCATTGTCTAATTCTCTGTCTTTTCACTCTTGCTTCTGTGTTAAATGGTGTCAACATTCCTCATATACAGAGGAATATTATTAATCTGATAACTGGTTCATCTGTTATTGCTGTTTTCCCAGGTCCATCCAGCCACCTAAGGTGATTAGTGCATTCCACATGTTTCATGAACTTTAAATGTGTATTTAAGCCATTAAAATAATGTACTTTTTTTTTTAATTTTAAGATTTTTGTTTTAAACCTCGCTGATAGATTAGCAGGGAACAGATCAGGAAAATTATTATTTTCTTCAGTCTAAGCAAATTTTAAGGTCACCACTGACAATTGGACCAACATGATTGCTTAATGGACTTTTGAGACGAAGGATGTGGATGCAGAGGAAAAAAGCTTCATTGCCAGGATTAATGAAACTGCTACTCATTCAGTAACTGCATGTGTTTATACGCTGCAAATGGAATAACACTTGTAGAAGGCAAGAAGGTTGTTCAGAATGTTTGTATTTTCAAACATAGCATACAGCAATTAAGAGGTTGAAGAGCTTGCTAAATACTGAAGTCATTTGATCACATGTACAAATTAAGTCAAAGGCAATGGAACAACATAGAAAAAAAGTACTGGGAGAGATGATAAAAGAAACCATTTAGGAAACATCTCCTAACAATTACAATCTCATTCATCATTGTTACTCAGGCAAAAACAACTTATGCAACGAGACTGTTAGAGGTGAACAACAGGCGAATTGGAAAATAAGACAACAGAAAATTTGATATAGCTTGGAAGAGTAAGGAGAGGGGGGAATGGGGCTTAACAACTGTCAGGAGAGATTCACACTGGTAGTTCTTTGCCATACCAAGAACTGTGGAAGTTCTGAACTTTGAATGTGTGCTGAGAGTTAAGAATAGGCAAGCATTTTCTTGAAAACATATCTTGTTACTTTTTGCTGATTTCGATGTGCCAAGAAGGGTAAATATGATATTTCTTTCTCCTTCTAAGAGGAACAGAAAAGAACTGCCCATATGGGCTTAACTTTCAATCGTTAGAGTGAGAAATGCAACAAATCTATAACTCCTTTTTTGGGTTATCTTGGTATACATACAGGTGCAGGTGCAGAGCTCAAAAAGTATGCAAACTCTAGCTTGTGTATATTGATGTGGAATCTTTTAATCAATGCAGCTGCGGCACTGCAGAGGGTTGTACATGCAGTTTTTGGATGTCACAGCTGCCTGCAGTTAAGTAATTGTGCATTGAAATAACTGCACCAGTGTCTGCGTGTGAAGCACTGCACCTGAAGGCAGAAGGCTGTACTGAGTAGACTTCATCTGTGCTGATCCAAGAATATGTGGTGATGAATTTGCATTGAACAGAATGGCACAAAGCATAGATGGTATTGGACTGATCTACTGCAATATGCTGATTTTGAAAAAAAATCACTCCAAACCTTTCTTTCAGTTCATGGAAACAGTTTACATCAGCAATTATAGCAACTGCCTGATTTAGGTGGCCACAAAGTAAGAAAAAAGAATAGTCCATTTTAGCGGGCTTCATGGAAAGGGAAGAATCAGAAATGGAAGCTAATATGAGGGGGAAAAAAGAAGAAGAAATAAATAGCCACTCAGATGTCACACTCAGACCATTTAAATTAGCCATGTATTTATTTGTATAATTTCTCACATTTTTTGACCATTAACATAGCTTGTACAAATATAGCTTTGGGCATTTCATTTCCCTATATGTGATAATATTGTAAAATTACTTAAAAAGAAAATACTTCAAAGATTTATCATTATTTATTATTTTTCCAGGATATTATTGTTAGGATATATGTTGTACTAGGCCTTGATGCAGAAGAAAATGTTTTAAAGGAATTACAGGCTGGAGATATGTTTTTGTTTTAAAGGAATTACAGGCTGGAGATATGAAGATACAGATGCCTTAATTCTAGACAGTATAATCTGTGGAATGAAGCCCTAAACAAATAAAATAGTAGGGATGACAGAAAGAAATTTACCTCTCATACAAAAGTCCAAGATAAATGTGTGAGAATCACTGCAGTCTTCCCGTGTTTCGACAGAAATGTGCAATTTTGCAAAGGTAAGAATTTTGTCCTGACCAGCAGCAGGGAAACCACAGGGTGAGAACCATTTGTCACACAGAAATTGTGAGATATGTTTGCATATCAACTTTTAATTAAAACTGCTACTCTTACCCTACTGCTGGTGGAAGCCATAAGGGTGACAAATTAGCTCACTTGCAACCCAAACAGTATGGGTGCTAACTGCTAGAGATTATGAAGCACTGTTAAGTCTGGAAGAAATCTGGTTTATGATCTTGCATAGGGATCCATGTAAATGATCCCGTTTTTTAACGCAGCTGTCACGGTTCTCAGAAATACTGTGATGATAAAGCCAGCAAGGCTTGCAGTTACCCATGTACTTACAGATTCGGGTCTAACTTGCAGTGATAATATAAGCATAGGTCCTGGTTAGCTCTGTAGCAAGTTGTGTGCTGGCAAATGCCTGTTCAGCTCACAGTTTCCCCTGCTTGGCAGGGGAAAGGGGTCTCACTGCATGACATGCACCAGAGCTCACTCCTCGGCTGCATGATGCTGCCCTGAGGGTCTCACGAGGCTCTCCAGCAAAAGCATTGGCCAAGGTGGGCCAGGGCAGCATGGCCAAAGGGGGAAAATGTCTGTAACCTGCTGCTGCTGTTGCTTGGTGGAGAGGAGACTCTGTTCCCCAGCACTGAGAATTGCCACTGCACTCTTTGGACTGTTATTGCATACAGTTTCACAATCCAAGTGGGAGCCAAGGAGGAAAGTGGTCCTGTCAGAGGTTACAGAACAAATCAACACAGAAGATGGGAAGACACTTACTCCTCAGTCGGAGTCTATTGATTTTTTAACTGCTAGGCACATTTGGCTGCTGAAAGAGTCATAGGGCTCAAATGAGATACAAGGAAAAGTAATTCATAGCACACTTCAAAGATGCGTAATTTTGGCTATGCATCTTCCCACCTCTATGATTTCTTTTCTCAATTATTTTAATGGAAGATGGTGAGAAGTTATGCAGAGCTAAAAAAAAAAAAAATAAAAGAAATGAGATTTTGTCTTCAGCAGTGGGACATGCATTGGGAAGCCCTGCAGAAAAATAACTCCTGATCATCCACTGCAACACGAAGGATGCCAATGTGTTGCCCAAACACAGACATCTTGGCTTACTTGGGTGTCTCACCTAGTCTTCAGCTGCCACTCCAGGGTGAAGTGCAACTCCCATGGGTCTCCTCTCTTCTCTTCTGGCCTAGTTTATCATCTCAGAAATGTATGTAAATTAAAATAAAGCTGCATTCAAGAAACGGTGCTCTGTTACAGTGCAGGCTGTTTCAGATCTATAAACCAGTCGGGTTTGGTATTGCAGTGTAGTTAGTTCTCATTCTTAGTTAATGTCTACACCTTCTGTGCTTTGGGATTTAAGTGATCACTTGAGTTCACTTGAACTTCATGAACAATAGTGTGTGCAAAATTCAAATGGCTAGAAAAAACACTTCCTTTCTTTTAGTTCATCTGTCATGTTTGTGGGTCATGCTGATCTTGGAAATGGATTGGTGCAGCTGGTCTGATTGGGAAAGAAGGAAAGATTTAACTACTAGGCTGAGTTACTGATGATATCATCCGGAGGAGACAGGCTTTCTTTCTCCAGAAACTATTAATCTCTGTTTTAAGCTAATCTCTTTCTCAGAGGCCTAATATGTTTGGGGAACTGTCTAACTGGAGGAACTGAGATAGAAACGGGACATCTTCTCCTTTTCTATCAAATTTAAATTATGCCTAGAGAATTATGCATAAATGGGAAACAGTTCAATTTCAGTAATTGAGTGACTTATAGCTCATAATGAGGGCTCTTCCTCTGACCCTCAGAGGCCAAAATCCCCACTACAATGTCAATGGGACTGTTGGGAGCCCAACAGCTGAGAAGGGTCTCTCAGTCACATTGTTAGGTGAACACCTTAGCCACAGAGAAGTGATTTTGGCCACAAATTTAGGGGAAACTGTCACCAAAACTGTGGACAGACATTTTGAATCCTCTGACAGGCTGTAGATACTGTTACTAAATAAATCATGTTTTAAAAAATTAATTTTGGAGAATATGGCAAGATTTTTAAAACTTCAGAATTTTCAGAAGTCAGTGGCAATGTGCAATTTCATCTGAATTTGGATCAGGATCTTACTGTGTTGAGATTATGTTATTAAAAATGTAATTTCTGCACCTCAAGAGCAACAGGATATGTCTCTCTCAGAGGATAGCCTTGCCCCATGCTGTGCTGGAGACCAGCAGAACTTGTTTTTGCTGGTCTGGAGTCTTCCCCAAATGCAGCTCAGCACCATTCCACCCTGCTGGGGTCTGTTACCAAAAATTGCTCCACCAGCTCCTCCTGCCAGGAAAGAGAAAATGTAGGTCACCATCGTCCTCTTTGATCTGCGGAACACAGAGTTGCTCATTTCTGCTGATGGGAGTGTAATGCCTACTTAATTATAGAATCATGTCATCCTAGTCTTCTTTAATTAACTTGGAATTTTTAATGCAAGGAAAGCGTTCCGAAATTGTAAATTGGGTTCGATCCACAGTGAAGTGCCTTTCCCCAGGAAAACCAAGTATCACCCAGCAAAAAATACAAATACCATTAATTCTGAATACTTACTGCTTTTGTATGTTGTGGTACTTCCATTTTTCAGCTTCTATCATGTCTCTTTGGGAGTGGACATCACTTTCCTATCGAAATCTATATTGATCTGCAGAGCAAATGCTCTGCTGTATTAGTTGCTTATTTAAAATGTTTGTGCTCTTGTATTTATTTTAGGTGTGCCTGTGTGAAGTATCTGTCTGGCATTATATTTCTAAATATACGAGAAAACTGAAACCTGTGACTATCGGACTTCTGGCAGCACTATGGCTTGGAGAGAGAACATAATGCGATGGAAGGAGATTACTGATTTGAGATGTACAAAACTATAACTGATGTGCTGTTGGTTATGTATGTCGGTGTATGTAGAGAGATGAATATCTATCTCACGGCACTGAACTGCTTCTGTGGGCAGACTTCCAAAGGGGCAATTTGTGAAAGATTGTTCCTGATAAGAGGTGATTAGGGCAGGCACACACAGAGCTGGAAAGGGTACTGACTGTGGTACCCTGTGAGTTTGCTGCCGTCCTGTCACTGTGCTCCTCTTTTGGGTCTTGGATGCTGGCAGGAAGCTCCCTTAGCTGTCTCACCAACACTTGTCCAAATAATGCATTTTCACCTGTAGAGGTATCGTTTCAGCAGCATCATAGATATTTATTTGTTGGATCAGCGTCATATACTTCCTCAAAGTCTCTGAGAGTAATGAGTACAGATGAATTAATGAGTACAAAGAATTACTTTGTGTAGTCTTAGCATTCAGAACAGATAATCCTCATAAATTTTGGAAGTACTGCTTCATTCTGTCACAGATCTACATCTGTGTGAAATGTGTGCCTGGATCGCACTTGAAATCAGGAGGAATTTGGAATTCAGTCATCACTTCAGCTGTTTTCTCCGTATCTCTGTATGTTTGGCATAGTGATACAGGTTTCAAACGCTCCTCCTACGTTCCTGTCGCTGAAAATTACCACTCCAAGAAAGCTGCCATATCTTCCCTAATTGTGAAGGATCAGCACAGAGAAGCAGATATGAGCTGCTGATGTCATCTGCATGTACAGCCTTCTGATGCAGGAGGTCCTTAGTTGACAGCTCTGTGAACCACAACATCATAACGGTGTGAACATTGCCTGGAGGCTAAAGGTTATCAGGAGCCAGTGAGGAAGAGCGTGCACAGGTGTCCATCTCCAAGAGTGCCATGAGAGACTGTGTTGGTGCTGCCTTCTGAGGCACAGGCCAAGTCTGGTCACAGAGCTCCCAAAGCAATTGCTCTCTAAGCACCACACATCTGTAAACTTTTCTGGACACACTGAATATGTAAAATAGGGCCATGCTGAGCAGCGAGAGGGATGGGATGGAGAGAAGGGCAAGTTCATTTTAGAGAAGCCTTTGTTCAGCTTGGATCACAAATTACAAGAGGAAGGTCAGCCTGCCTACAGGCTGATGATCCACCTGAAAGTTTGCTCATTAAGAGGTCCTCAGGGTAGGATATAGCTCTGAATCAGTTGCAAGTCCAAAGTTGACCATGACAAAGGAGATGCTGCATTTTCCTGACCAATTGTTTTTATATAGTCTTTGTATAGTCCCACAGCAGACAATCTGCCCCGTGAGCCTGGAACCTGAAATAATACTATTTTCACTTCAGCAGAGCTCTGAAATTAACTCACAATTCATACCAATGGTAAAACACTATTGTCTTTCTTATGTTAGCTATTAACTAAGAATATTTTTCACTGGAGGTTTATTTTGCCAAAAAGCATTGAAATTAATTGCATCAGTGAACTATAACATAGGTAAAGCTCCATATAAATTACTTGATGCAGAATTAAAAAATAACAAGACAGCAAATCTGGAACAAATCACTCACTCTTTGATTGGATTTGAGACCCCTCAGGTGACTCAGTTGATTTGCCAGAAAATGTGAATTTTAAAACCCGGCCAACAAAAAGCAGAATACACCCTCAACCTAAACCAAAAGCCATGCCTGCAAGTTTAACACACCAAGTTTTAGCATATTCTCAGCTATGACTGATTGAGGTTTTTGCTGTTCTGCACTGCTCAGGGGTCTCTTTTAATTAATATCAAACACTGTGGAACAGAAGGAAATACATTAAAAAGAAAATTATTAAATTTTCCCCCAGACATTATTGCTAGATATGCCATATTTTTGACTACTGATTATTAATAGAATTCTACACCAAAATTCCGATGCTGCTCTATTACATATCTTAAGAGGCAGAAGTGGTCTGGAAATGAGAGCTCAGGTCTGGGCTACTAGATTATTCATCAATCTCTTCCACAGTGTGACCTTGTGAGGCTGCCTCAATTTCCCCATCCCTCAGTTAAACTAATATCCTCTTGCTTCCCATGGCTGCCATGAGGCTTGATTAATAACTCGGATTTGTCTCAGGTCTGCATGTATTTTTTTTTGTGCTGTACACTCAAGTGCACCACTCTCCTCATACAATATCTGGGAAGGGAGGTTTCAGTATCAGAAAGGAAATCTCCCCAGTCCCTGCAGGCTTGGAAAGGGCAAGAGAAGAGACTGACTTTCAGACAAGAGGTCTCCTATACAGAAAGCCAGAAAAGGGATGCGCATTGCCTGCCAGCTGTCTCTGTAGCTGAGCACCCTGTAAGAGCAGGAACCTGTCTGCCATGTGGGGACAGATGCTTTTCATTTTGTGAAACTGCAGCAAGGCATAATGCAGAATATCCACACTGAAAGGGCATACATCTGCAAAAGGTATCATACAGTGAGAAGTGTGAGAGAGAAAGGAGAAAGGTGAAGTGTATTTTTCAGTTATGGGTAAATAATCAACAATTTTATGAAACGTGTTGGTGGTGCTTGTGCAATTCTCTGTGCCCTGTGCACCCACAAACATCAGAAAATTTGCTTCTGAAAGCACTGCTGTCCTAAAACAGTAGTTACCAGTCTTTGCAAAAGAAAGCAAAAATGGGTTTCTGAGATCCGATGTCGAGTTTTGAGGACAGAACCACACAGGAGACTGGAGTCATGGCCAGAATCCAAACACTTCATTATGTTGTGCCATTTCCTAAATAAAAGGCAGTTAAAATGCATGAACTTGTGGTGTTCCACTGCAGTGTAGCCATTAAGCTTCTCTTTGCATGTCAGGGTACTATTTGGCAAACAGAATATTTGTGCTAGTTGTGCAAAAAGACACCACAAGACCATACACATGCCCTGAATGTCCAGTGGGACACTCTGGAAAATCTGTGTCTGTTAAAATTGAGTTCTGGTGAGTTTATGAAGGTTTTGTATCTATAAATACCATATTGAAATAAAAAGCTGAGTAGAGTTTCTCTATGATATCTAGTCTGCAGACAAATTTTCTTTTGGCACACCAGTGTTAGCTGGGAACCATGGGTCTCAATGCCCTTGACTGAAAAAACCCAGTGAGCTAAAACATGCAAGCTCAGTGAACATGGAATCACTGTCTCCAGATTTAGGTTGGAAAGACTGACATAAAAAATGGAGAGTCTTAACCTGGATAATCTATATTTCAAGTGCAAGCACTACAAAACAGTGGGAAAGATGCAGTACAGGAAAACAGCAGGGCTTCTAAGACTGCTTGTGTGAGATGGCATTAAGGCCATGGAAAAATCCTAGCAGAAAAGAAGGAATGAAGAAACAATGTGCAAAAACTTTCTCTTACAGGCCAAGGATCTGGAAAAATGACAGAACATATGCAGTTTAATCTAAGCAAAATAAAGGGAAGTTGGACAAGGTCTGAGAAGAGCTGACATGGCCATGAGAAGCCTGAACTGGAGATACCATGAAAAGCGACTTCCAGGGAAAAATTCTCAGGAATGCTCAAGACAGGTGAGGATGCTCTGGTAAGGATGTACATGAGGATTTTTCAGGCTGATCCTATATCTCATTTGCTGGCAAAACCAGTTTGGAATTGTTTAGATTTTCTAGTCAAAGAGCATCCTAGTAGCTCCGCATGTAACCCAGTGCCATCCTTTTTGCTCTTTTCCTCTACATCGGAAAGAATTTCTTCACTGAAGAACTTGTCAAGCATTGGAACGAGCTGCCCAGGAGGTGGTGGAGTCAGCATCCCTGGAAGTGTTCAAGAAACAACTGGATGTGACACTTAGTGCCATGGTTTAATTGACATCGTGGTGTTTGGTCAAAGGTTGGACTCAATGATCCTGGAGGTCTTTTCCAACCTTAATGATTCTATGATTCTTGATCTCACCCATTTCTATTTTTTTGCAGAGGTTCAGATACACTCTGAACTTTGTGGCTTGCTTTCTTCACTTAATGCCTTTTGCTGAAGAGTGAGATTAAAAATGAAGAAGTGCAGGAAGGAGAGCTTTGAGAAATGGAGTTGAAGCAATGGGTTGCGACAGCAGTGATGAGACCGAGAGCCAGATGTCCTAAACCTCCTGCCTCCTGCATAAGGCAACAGACAGTCAGGCTCTGCATGGGAGGGGTCCACATTTGCAGCTGGTGTTTAGACTTAGGAGAACATTGAAATCCCTGTGTGCTCTGTGTTCACAAGTAAGAGATCAGCCAGTGCTGTAATATATAATGTCTGGGGCTCTTTATCATCTTCATCTTCTATTTTTGCTGTGCAGAAGTATAGGAAATCTATTGAGATCTTTATCTTACTTTGAACATTCAAAACTTTATCATCCTGTGCAACCAATCTGCAACAGGTCAGTTGCTCTTTAGTTTTATGATCCTCTATTAGATGTGGGAGATTACATAGAATCGTAGAATCATTTAGGTTGGAAAAAACCTTTCAGATCATCAAGTCCATCTGTTAACAAAAGACAGTTCTTCACATCTCATATCATTACTGACGCAGAATGGAATTTTCCAGATAATCTGCTCAAATGATCAAATGAAAAGCATTAATTTTTACAACTTGTTCATTATGTAAAGTGCTTTCTCTGTTTCCTTCCAGGGCTCCTGTGCCTAATGTATAGAATGCTTGCAGATATTGGTTTATTTGCAGGCTGCATCTATGTTCATTAGAGACAGTGAAAAAACAAGAGGCTGCATGGATGTTATAACAGCAAGAGGGATAAGTCATATGTCAAAAAAAGCCCCAACATTCTGCATAGCAGGAGGGAAAGAATTCGAAGATATAGCAGACATCTAAAAGCAGAAATCACTTAGGCTTTCAATACTTCTAAAAGCTTGCAGTACTTTTAAAAAATATCTACCCACTCCTTTACCACATCCAAAGAGAGGATCAGCAAGATGAAGATAGAGGATTTTAGTCACTCTTACATTAATCTAAGCAGAAAAAAAGTCTATGACATCTAGGCTGTGTAAAGGCAAGTTTTAGACCTGTCATTGATGTCTGTTCAAAGAGTTGTTGCTGCATTCCAGCACAGGAGATTACGTGGCACATGGCAGCAGCTGTCCCCCTCCCAGTGCAATGCAATCAGAAAATGCCCATGGTGATATTTAGTTAGCTATTAAATTCGATTTAATTTTCTTAGTGCTGCATATTTGTGAGCTGGCTGTGCCCAGGGACGTGAAAGAAATTGTGAGCATTGAGCAGAGTTTGAAAAGCTCAGAAGAGGAAGCAGGAACAGCCTGACCCTGGGAAGGAACTGGATAGGGTGTCCCTCCCAGTGCTAAGCAGTGAGCAGTCTCACGAAGGGTACAGCCATCTTCCCAACCTTGTTGGGCTGTAAGAACATGCAGCAGTTTAGATGAATGACTTCAGCAAAACACAGAGTCAGAACCTTAATTTCAGACATCTCAAAAGTAAGCATTGGGAACCGGGGCTCAGGAAGAATGACAAGAGCCCATTTGAGATCCAGAAGGCAGTGCTGGATAGATGGAGGCTGAAATCCTGGTGATGTTGGTGTGGAGAGCAGGACATACCTGTGAATTCAGTGGGAGACAATTTCAGCCCAAGCAAGGAACAAGGATGGTGGGTCCAACGAGCGTGGAGCTGCCAGCAGAGCTGGGCAGTGTCAGGTGGGCAGGAGGAGAGCTGTGCTGCTGCAGCTCGGCACCCAGCAGCTCCATCCTCGGTAGCTGGGTGTGCAGCATCCTGTCATACATCTATCTCTAAATTAATTCAATTGCATGGGCCTAATGATGCACAAATTGGCGTATGGCTCTATTTCTGTTTCTGTTCTCAGTCCAAGTAAAACATGTTATTACATTTCAGGGAAGGTTTTGAATTTAACCTCTAGAAATCAGAATTGTAATGATTTCCAGCTATTGTAGCCTTTTCTTTCTCAAGAGCTATACAGGAAGGCTTTCTGTGCCATCAAGTTTAAGAAAAAGTACATGCAGTAATTGAGCAGCAGTGCTTGCAGAGGAGACTTGTGGATGTTTGGGGACATGAGGAAGGTGACAAGTGCAAAGAACACCTGTCATGGTGAACACATCTCTGCTTCCTAAATTTCAGAACACCTACTTAGAAATGAAGACATTTTTAGGAGTTTATTCTAGATATGACCGCAGGGTAAGAGCAAGTTCTTGCCTCCTCACTGAGACCAGGCAAATTCTGTCATTTTGCCATGATAAGTATGTATTAGCTTGTGTTAGATGAAAGTCCAGCACTCAGCCTAGTAGGAAGGACATGATTTCTGACATTCCCACACATGAAGTTACATCTTTCAGCCTTCCAAAAAGTATTTGTGTAAGCCTGGTGGAAGCCTCGTTCAACTGGAGTGGAAATTGTAAATATTGTGTAAGGGAAAATTATGCTTAACTGAAAAATAGTGGAAGTGAAGAGTGAAAGTTAAAAAAATCCCATGCACACTTGCGTCATACTACTCTAATTTATCTAATATGTGTCTGCCAAAACTGTCTTTCTCAGCTGTCAGTCTAAACTCATCTCCATGAATATTAATTTCCTCTGAACACTCTGTTATATTCAACTTTTTTCCATTTCACCAGTGCAGCACAGTTCTTCTCTGTGGATGCCTCCTATTCTACAGATATTCTTCGTAAGTAATGATATGCTGGTCTTGCTCTTCAGTTCCCTAGCTGCTGTCACTCCTTTTTGTCCATTTTGATGGAGAAAGACCTTAGAACTCCAGGTCACAAAGTTGTTTGTGCCTCAGTTAGTCTTCCATACCACCAAACAAAAACCCATTTTAAATGTCAGAGGAGATGTTTTTATGTCTATGCTGAGATATATGTCTGCATCTAAAGAGAACAAATCTTTCTCCCCCCAGACGAGTGCATTTTATCTTTTGGATATAGGCCACTTGGGGAAGAAAGTGCTATTGTGACACAGACCAGAGAGTGTTACTGATGGAAGATAAATCCTAAATAATAGATTAATAATAGAATAATGGAGAGATGAAATTGTGGTACCTGAAAAAGCCTTTGCTCCACCCAATGAATGCTTTTCCTCTAACACACACTAGTTATTTCTTTTAGACAAAAACAGGAAAATTGATTTGAAGTTGAATAGTGAAACCAGAATATTTTTCCTTACAGAGCACCCATAAACTAATTTGGAAAGTAAAACTTTACAATTACATAATTCTATAGCAATACATGTTAAATATTCTAATGAAAATTGTTTAAATCTAAATTGTGAATGTACCTGGAAATCATTTTTTTCTAGAAGAAAAGGTGATAAACATAAATATGATGGAAACTCTGCCTTGTTGCCCTTATAATTAGAAATACAAGACATCACTGAATCTCTCTTGATGATTTTTGAGAAGTCTTTGGAATCCGGAGAGGTCCCAGCTGACTGGAAGCTGGCAAACATTGTCTCGATTTTCTAGAAGGGCAAGAAGGAGGAGCCCAGAAGCTACAGGCCTGTCAGTTTCACTTCAGTGCCTGGTAAAGTTAAGGAGAAGATTATTCTGAGAAGTAGTGAAAAACACCTGAAAACAATGCAGTTGTAGGTCCCATCCAGCAGGGCTTCATGAGAGGAAAGTCCTGGTATCAAACCGGATTTCCTTTCATGTCAAGGTAACCCACCTAGCTGGCGAAGGGAAGCCAGTTGATGTAATCTTTTTGGATTCCAGTAAAGTTTCTGAATTCCTGTCTCTCACAGGATCCTTCTGGACAAAATGTGCAGCATGCAGCTGGATAAACACATCATGTGATGGCTGACGGGTTGGGCACAAAGGGTTATAGTGAATGGGGTGACATCAGACTGGCAACCTGTCACTGGTGGGGTTCTGTAGGGCTTCACCTCAGGCCCTGTGCTGTTCAACACCTTCATAAATGACTTGGAGGCAGGACTGCAAGGGATACCGAGCAAGTTTGCAGATACAAAACTGGGAAGAGCTGTTGACTCCCTCAAAGGCAGGGAGGCCCTGCAGAGAGACCTCGACAACTTAGAGGGCTGGGCACTCACCAACTGTGTGCAGTTTAACAAGGGCAAGTGCTGGATTCTGTACCTGGGATGGGGCAACCCTGGATGTACAGACAGGCTGGGGAATGAGAGGCTGGAGCAGCGCTGTGGAAAGGGACCTGGGGGTCCTGGTCAGTGGAAAGATGAACGTGAGTCAGCAGTGCCCTGGCAGCCAGGAGGGCCAACCCTGTCCTGGGGGGCATCAGGCACAGCATGGCCAGCCGGGCAAGGGAGGGGACTGTCCTGCTCTGCTCTGCACTGGGGTGGTCTCGCTTTAAATATTGTGTGCAGTTCTGGGTGACACAATATAAGAAAAATATTAAGCTATTGGAGAGCATCCAAGGGAGAACAAAAAAAATGGTGAAGGGCCTTGAGGGGAAGCTGTATGAGGAACAGCTGAGGTCACTTGGTCTGTTCAGCCTGGAGAAGAGGAGACTGAGGAGAGAGCTCATTGCAGTTACAACTTCCTTGCGAGGGGGAGAGGAGAAGAGGAGGGGCAGGCACTGATCTCTTCTCTGTGGTGACCAGTGTCAGGACCCGAGGGAATGGCCTGAAGTTTTGTCAGGGGAGGTTTAGGTTGGACATAAGAGAAAGGTTCTCCACTCAGAGGGTGGTTGGGCACTGGAACAGGCTCCCCAGGGAGGCACCCTGGTCACAGCACCAGCCTGACAGAGCTCAAGAAGCATTTGGACAACGCTCTCAGGCACATGGTGTGACTCTTGGGGATGGTCCTGTGCAGGAGTTGGACTCCTGGTGGGGGTCCTTGGGGGGCCCTTCCAACTCAGCATATTCTGTGATTTTGTTTGCTGGGGAAGTTGTCGAGTATGGCTGAGAGGATAATGAAGCACAGTTTCAATCAGAACACAATAACTTCAGTGCTTTATCTCCCCATTCCCTGAAATTTATGGCATCTTGGGCAATTCAGTTTGTGCTGGGTGAAGAGGTTCAGCTGAGTTAATAAATGCTACCCTTGCTTTCTTCAAACAGTGCATTGAAATGTACTTCCCCAAAGCACATCAGGTGTGATGAACAGCATCTGCTGTTTCTAATGACCTTGTTTAAAGGAATAAAATGGGTGTCAGAAAACTTACCTTTTCCATGCTAGGCCTGTTGTGTGAAAAAGATCTCAGTACTACAAGGAGACAGGCAAGGTGCAGGGCTAGTCTGCACAATTCGGTTGTGCTCTTGCCTCCACTGGTTGGAACTAACATAAAACCATGACAAGCTGCCACTTTGATGAGACACTCCCTATGGTCCTGGTTAATGAGTCTTAACCTCCTTCCCTTTCAAAACCCCAGAACATGTCTATCTATGGTTGTCAGAGGAGATAGGACCCCTGAAAGGGAAATTCAAGAATGAAGATGTTATGGGTGCACTGTTTGCCCATCCACTGCTCATTTTCTTCTTTGCTACATCTAGAAGGTGTCCTAACCGGAGACCAGTGACAAATGTCGTTCGTCAGGGGTTGGTATTGGGATTGGCACTGTTTGACATCTTTGTCAGTGACACGGACAGTGGGATCCAGTGCACCCTCAGCAAGTTTGCCATCGACACCGAGCTGTGTGGTGCAGTTGACACTCTGGAGGGAAGGGATGCCATCCAGAGGGGCCTGGGCAGCCTTGAGAGATGTTCAGCAAGGCCGAGTGCAAGGTCCTGCACCTGGGTTGGGACAATCCCAAGCACAAATACAGGCTGGGTGGAGCATGGATTGAGAGCAGCCCTGGGGAGAAAGGCTTGGGAAAGTTTTTGGTTGACAAGAAGCTCAACATGAGCTGGCAATGTGTGCTTGTGGCCCAGAAAGCCAAATGTGTCCTGGGCTGCCTCAAAAGGAACAATGACCAGCAGGTCAAGAGAGGTGATTCTTTGCTACTTCGGCCCCACCTGGAGTGGTGCATTCAGCTCTGTGGACCTTAAAATATTAAGGATATGGACCTGTCCATATCCATTAAGGATATGAACAAGTCCAGAGGAGGGTCATGAGGATGATGAGAGGGCTGGAGCACCTCTCCTGTGAAGACAGGCTGAGAGTTGGGGTTGTTCAGCCTGAAGAGGAGAAGGCTCTAAGCTGACCTTATAGCAGCCTTACACTGCCTAAAGGGGCCTGCAAAAAAGCTGGAGAAGGACTTTTGACTTTTTATAGGGGCATGCAGTGACAAGACAAGGGGCAGTGGCTTTAAACTGAAAGTCAGTTTAGATTAAGTATAAATAGGAAGAAATTATTTACTATGAGCATGGTGGGACGCTGGAACATGTTGCCCGAAGAAGTTGTGGATGTCCCATCCCTGGAAGTCTTCAAGACCAGGCCTGGATGGGGCTTTGAGCAACTTGGTCGAGTAGAAGGTATGCCTGCTTATGGCAGGCAGGCTGGCACTAGCCGATCTTTATGGTCCCTTCCATGTCCATCCTGGGATTTTATGAATTTATGATTCTAACAGTGGTTGTGTGTTCCCACTAAGTTTTGATTTTGAGGCAGCAAATAGCTCAAAAAGGTAAAGGTCACCCTGTTGTCATGACAGCAACCTTCATGGTCCATTAGTTTCATTCCCAAGGTCCCATATTTGAGCCATTGACTGCTGTATCTTGAATCTCTGAGGTCATGTTGGTGATGTCCTCTCTCACCATGGGCAAACCCTGGGTGCCCATTAACCCTGTACATACAGACACACGGAGACATCCCCCTGTTGACTCCAGACACCACTCTTAAGAAATGAGGTTTTTACCAGAGTCCAGGAAAGTCTGACTTGTTGGTGAGAACTTTGAGTGGTCTCTGGGCTGACTTTACCCACTAGAGCTTTGCACTTTTCTAGGAGCATTTCTGGGGGTATGAAGCCGAGATGGAAGCTCAATTTCTGACCATTTTCCTTCTTCCTCCAGTCCCTCTGTGTGAGCTGCTCCCTGTAGCACTAGCCAGTGCTAGTAAGCTGCAGGAAATGTCTCCCTGTGTCTGCAAGAGCTGGTTACCACTTGCACCAGGAGCAGAGCTGCACTGGCATCACCTCAGCAACCACCCAGGCATTCCTGCCCAGTGCTGGGAAAATAGACCCCCGTGAGAGGCTTCTCTTTCTCCATGGCTCACAGAGGGTCTCTGGCAGGTATCTTGCTGAGTGGGATGTTTCCAGTTCCATACTGCATGGTGTGGGGCACCCCCTCCTGCCTCAGGGTGCATCATCACTTCCCTTTCCTTACCGAGAGTCTTTTCAGTTTGTTAGGTTTTCAACTCAAGGTTAAGTAAAATGAACAAACTCCCTCCCTGGCCAGCAGGACAGCTCTGAAAAAGGTGGAAATGTGTATCTCCAAGTGCTTGGCTCTCAAAGATGATTTATTTGCTTCTGGGGCTGGGGCTACATTTGTTCATTTGTTTCATTTTGTGCTCATCGTTATCCCAATGTCCTGCTGAGAGGAGGAGGAAGGGTTGGAAACAACCTGTCTCAGCGGTGAGGAACAAAATGTTCATTCCGTGAATCTTGTTGATTGCAATCTACTGGATAACTTCTGCACGTTTTACTTTTAATTAACTACCTCACATTTTCTTGGGATTAGCAACTTGTCAGCATTTTTGGAAGCTAGTGCTAGGAATTTTAAATATTAACAGCATTTATCTTCTGCATGGACACATTGTGGTTAGGCTGATTAAAATAAGTGAGGAGTTACAACAGGTTTTTCTAAGTGAAAGGTGGGAGAAGTTTTGGGTATTTTTATGAATATAAGAATAATTTCATCTAACAATGATATTCCTTCTATTAGTAGATATAAGAGAACCAACTATCTTTCTCATAAGTAAACATCATGAATTAAATTTTCTATCCTGCCAAGCTTTTCCCTGCTGAATCCTGGCCTTAGCTGCTGACCAAACTCCTCCTCTCTCTTCAGACACAGGCACTCTGATGCAGAGAGGAAGAATTTAAGTTGCTATCCAGGCAGGCACAGCAGTACCTGCTGAAGTTCATTCCTGTTTGAGGCCAAATTTACACCCGTCCTCTCAGCAGGCTCGAAAAGACTCTTAAATCTCACAGAGAGGGGCTTTACCCGGAGATAGACTAATTCAAGCTAGAAACAAGGCGCCCCTCTACCCCTTGCCAAACCATAAATAATAACAGTGCTGCTTAGGAGCTGTCGTGGCAACTGCCCTTTCCCACATGAAACTTCTGGCTCCTTCTGGGGCATCTCTCGGGAAGTGACAGTGCTGGCTCAGAGCACAGTGAGGTGACACTGTGTTCAGGCTGGAAACTCTGGTGCTGGCATGATGTAAGTCACCCAGACTCAGCATCTCTGAAGACTTGCTGCTGCAGTTGTAGTTGTGACTGATGTATATGTAAATGAGGTTGGGGTTTTTAATACAAAACCAATTTCTACAGATTTTCTGTCTGCTTATCTCTGAGATAATGAGGACAAAGTCTCACCAGAGATCACAGAGATGGGTATTGAGCCCCTGGGTCTGGAGGAGAGCTGCATCCAAATGCTGAGCGGCACCATGTCCCCTGAGCAGTGCTTTCAGACCCAGTCCTCAGTGTAAATCAGGATTTCTTTGAAGGTGTGCTGCTTTGTCCCATCCCAGGGATGGGGCACTGAAGTGAAATTCTTGGGAGCTGCTGCTGGGCGAGATTTTTTTCTTTAAGTCTTTGGTGTGCAAAAAAAATCAACACTGGAAAATGGTTTTAAACAAAGAGCTTCATTAAACCTGCCTACATTTCTAGACTAAAATGATTTCCATCAGCTTCCAGTCCTTGTAGCTGATCATTTTTTGAAATTATGGGGGAGAAAGGGAGACTTCTCTGCAAGCATTAGAGAAGACCACGTCTCTGTATGCTGGTGAGATTTGGTAGGTGAGGAAATAGAGCAGAATAGCTTCAAATTGAAGTTGAATGTTAACCTTATTTTTTAACCTTTTTATATTTTAAAAAATACACTGACATTTCCATATACCACGTACTTAAGAGGTCTCTCCTTTCAGAAGGGATGTTGATACATGGATTTTTTTTTTTGAGAAATTATTGCAATTAAACTGTTGACCAAAGAACTGCAAAGGAAAAACACTACTTCTCAGTATTTATTTAAAACCCTGCTAGAATAGCAGTTTACTTGATTACTGTCTCTTTCCAACAATGAAACAAATGCAGCACTAGGTCCTTTTTTGGTACTGTGGCAGCACCTAGAGGCTCTTGACGGAGATGTCACCACTGCTGAGCACTGTCTGCAGACACACACGCAAACAGAACTTAACAGCCATTGTCACAAGCACCTAAATTTTTAAACACTTGCGTCCCATGGGGTAGCACTTCTTAGGGCTTCCCCGAAGAGAAAGTTTCCTGAAATTGCCATTAATCTATCTCTTTGGTAATGAATGGTTATTAAGTGTATATTGTTATTTGATATTAATGGCTGGTTCCTTAATGTCAAGGAACTGAAACAATTACAGAACTTGAATAAACAGCAGCCGGTATGTGGCTTGAAATGGTGGATAATAAATTATTTATAATGAAAACAACTAAGGGTATATATTTTCTGCCTAGCAGCAAACACAGAGAGCTTACCAACGATGTTGTTTTTGACTTTCAACAGAAACAACATGATCATTTTGGTGTCAGATGCAGTGAACCTGTACCTGAGTTCCTCTGTTCCGTATGACTTAAATATCCTTTTCTCTGAGTGAAGCCACAGCACTTTTAATGGCTGAGTTCACTTTATTTGTCCATATTCCTCTTGGTAATGTCTAGAGGAAGAAACTTTGCTGTGTGTTGTTCTTGAATGTGGCAGATTTGGAAAAGAAATCGCTAAGCTCTCTAGGATGAAACTCAATTTTTCTAGCTTTAAATTCAGCACTGAAGGATACAGCTTTGTCAAGGTTAACCTAGCCCTGCACAGTGATTTGGATGGATTGGGATGTAAATCTTCAGGAGTTAGCAAAGATCTGAGCACAGACACAGAGGCAGTGGAATAGTCAATATGAAACAGTGCCAGTATTTGTAACCTCGTCTCCTCCTGCCCTGCGCTCCTGTGATGGGATCACCAATGGAGTAGGGGGAGAACCAGCCAACAGATCCCGACTTTGTTAACTAACACTGAGTTCAATCCTTGATTTAAACAACAGCAGAACTAGAGCTGCATATAAGAAGTACCGAGTAGTCATGTGGTGAATGCATAATAAACAGATTTATAGTGTTTTTCCTCCAGCTGCTATTAGTAAGAAAATAAAGGGAAGATTGCCTAAATACAAAAGAGAAATTTAATCTTCTTCTAACCATAGTGATACATGGCAGGGAGAAACACAATCCATCTGTGCTTTCTCTGACAATGCTTTCCACCATTCATTTTAGAGAAAGACATAAAGTTCTCGTAATGCATCTGGATAGCAATGAAATACTCTTGCAACTGGGAGAGAAAGAAGGCATTTCTTCCTGAGTTCTGTCAGCAATGCTTCTTGAAACATGAATATTATCTCTTGTAATCATTATCCTGCCAAGGACAGCTGCAGAGAGCATGTTTAGTCAGGGACTGTATGTGCTAAAACCTGGAATAGCTGCACTGGGTAATGGAATTACTCCAGATTTCTCAGAAGGGGAAAGCCTTGACCCCAGATTATCTATTTTTTTTGAGACTGCACTGGGCTTTTTCTCCATATCTCAAAATTTTAACCATAGTTTAGGGTAGACACAGAGAGAGTTCCTTTCTTGCTCACTCCAGATTAGTTGCCTCTGGCTTTCTGGGCAGGCTGTCTCCTTTGTTTACTTTTAACATAAAAGGGTAAAATGTTGTGGTCTTCTCCATGCATCCACAGTGATACTCCTCTTACACTTCTCACTTTCATGTAAAGATAAACCCAGGAGCAGGCTCAGAGCTCAGCTGAGATACCCTATCTGCTCAGTGTTGGGGGACTGTGCAATGCAGCTGGCCTGCGTGGCCCCACTTCAAGTCCCAAGAGTGGAGGTACAACTCACAGTGAAGGGAATTTCCTGAGAGAAATGCCAGTGGCATCCCATTCCTGACTGCCATTTCTAGTTCAGGGGCTGGACACACGATGGGGCCATGTCCCATCATGTCTGGTTGGTTCCATCAGGACACCCTGCAGTGAGCATCAGCTGAAAGCTCCTTTAGTCTGAACGGTTTTGTGACTTCCTGAACATCTACAGGGCAGAGAAACCCTTCCAGAGGTGTTTAAAAAGCTGTACCTTTTGAGGGGAGAACTCAGAAGCAGACTTGAGTATTCTTTTGAAGAAAGAGAAAACAATTAAGAGTCCATATTTGGGTCGACACTGCCATGTTTAATAGAAATTTTTGCATCCCGAAGAATCTAAGGGCTGCTCCCTTTTAGGTTTAACCTCAATTAGTCTCTTAACCTATGCACATAATTAGTGTCCTTTAGCTAAGCAATGTATATGCAGGGAGTAGATTGTTTTAATTATTATTCTAACAAAGAGCTATAACCTGAACTTGCTATTTCAAATCAGGAGAGGAAATTAAAGGTAAGCACAAAATGTCTTCAAGTAATGATCAAAGAGAATCCTTTGTGATTTTCTCCTGGAGTTAATTAATACTGCTTAGTTGGTCTGGTTTGCACTGACAATTTCATTTTTCGGAACATCGGGGCTTGCAGAAGATTAAAGGCTAATTTTAAGCATACTTGGATTAAACCAGGCATGTACAACTACGGCATAATTCAGAAGGCTAGTTCTAAGTCACTAGGGACGTCCACCTTGATTTACAACATGAAAAGCTATGCTGGCCATCTTGCAATGGGAGCTTCCCTTCCCACGGGTAACTCGTATGGATGACACTCCCACAGCAAACATGGTGTAAGCATGAGGCAGGTCTGGAAAGGTTTGCTCAGGCGAGGAGGAACACACAGCTTTAGTGGAGCCTGTAGAGTCCTGAGCAAGAACCTTCAGCCTTTTTTTTCCCCTGTCCTCTCTCTTTTTGCATCTCATTTCTTAGGCAGCATCAAACTGGAAGAGGACCCAATCCAGGCTCCCAGGATGAGAATTATTTGATACAGGCAAGAGTGGCAGAGTTGATCCTCAAAGGAGTAGCACAGAGGTCTTCAGAGTCTCTTTGTAGATAAGACATTACACAGGGAGATAAAAGCAGAATCTAAGCAAAGTTAAAATCCTATGAGAGAGGCACTTAACCAGGTCAAGGCCTGTTCCTAAAGCCAAACTTGCATACGAAGAAGGGGAGTAAGGGATCAGAGTAGTTCTGAGTGTGGGGAGCAAAGACCAGGTAGAAGATGCTGCTGTGTCTACTTTGCTTTGCTGAGACCGAGATAATTCTGCCAGAACAAATAACATATATTTCATTTGGTGTCTTCACTCCTTTACTGTTTTCATTCAGTGAGTAGACAGCTGAAATACTGCCAATGAAGGAAAACAGATTTTATGATGAATAGTCCTACCCCATGAAAAATGAGATTAGAGGAACGCCTAAACTAATTTCAGGTTATTGCATTACAATCTTCATCTCGGACTAATTCTCAGTAGTTTTATTCCAGGTTTATGGACAGAAATTTAAAGCCAGTACATTTTATCATCTGTACCATTCAGTCCCTTTTTTTTTTTTTTTCACTGAAGCTTTGCAATGTTCTCTTTAATTTCCAGGAGAATGAATTTCACCTTTTATAACATTCAGAGACAATTATGCTGTCTTTATGATGAATGATGTCACCCTGATCCCAGCAATAAAAGAGAATGTACTAATGCCAATAAATATATTAACTGTATCAATCATTCTCCTGATTTTTTCTACTTTGTTGTTCAGAAGAAATAGCATGCAACCTTGGGCTTTTAATTGGTTAACACTTCCATAAACACCATAATGACTCTTTAAATCTTTCTTTTTGTCATGAGAATGAGGAAAACATAATGAATAAATAATTGAATACCACAGCAGAGCTCAGCACTGATCTATGGGTCATTCAGGAGGTGAACTTGATCTAAAGATTTATTCAAACTCTACAAGACAAGTTGAGCGGTTTGTGCTGGAAGTAGCTGTATAATACAATATATTTTCACATGCCCTTCCAATTACAAAAGAGTTCCTCAATGAAATGCAATATTGCAATTGAACAGCGGTATAAAAACACGGGCTGGATTCCACTGCAGTCAAGGGATGTGGGTCTTCTCTGACACAGCAATTAAATGAGAAGTATTAGAAAAGCAGAATTTAAATCAAAAGATTAAGCCAGCCGTGCCTCCCCAGCAGGCACAGGCAAGGTGACACTGGTGTAAGATCAGCTGCTGCAGCACAGCTTCCTTGCTGCCTTCCCTGGGAGCAGCGGTGCTCCCCGTGCGCTCACGGCAGGAACGCTTCCCTGACTCCAGTCACATTTACCTTGCACGTGGCATTGACAGGCAGCGAGCTCCCGAGAGCTGCGGTCTGCAGCTGAACAGCTTTCCCGAGTGGGATTTTAATTTGCTTTCTACCTACGTCACATTCAAGTGACACGTCTGGCTTGAGCGGAGCTCTAAGCGAGCTCGGAATATGACCCGGTTCTGTTCCCGGCGCACGGACAAGTTGATCAGAGTGAAAAAAGCCGAGTGAAAAAGGCCTGTTTCTCCCCTCTTTATCGGAACATTGATTTTCACAAAATGGCTGGAAAATGAGGTGGAGAACACCTTTACAAAACAAATGACAGTGGTGGGCCCGCCGCAGGGAGAGCGCCCGGCGCTGCCAAACGCGAGCGGCTGCTGCCACCTCGTGTCGCCGAGCGGAACCGGGCCGGGCTCCCGGCACAGCCCAGATTCCCGCACCTAATTCCTCCTTTGCCCGCTTCCCCCTCCAGACCTGGCTGTGCTTGTGACTGGCTCCGTTTCCCAGTCACGGGGCAGCTGCTAAGAGAGCGAGGACACGGCGGAGTGGAGCGAAAGGGTGATGGAAGGGAAAGGGGTCTTCTGCAGTCAGACCTGAGCCGTGCAGGGCCCTGGCGGTAATGTGAGGGGTGCTTTGCTTCTCTGAGCATTTTCAGTAACCCGAGCAATGCCTCAGGTGCCAAAACTCCCTGGCTTCATAGAGTCACAAAACGATTTGGTGGGAAGGGACCTTAAGGGTCACCTTGTTCCACCCCGCTGCTATGGGCAAGAATGCCTTACGCCAGACCAAGTTCTCAAAGCCCCATCCCAGCTGGCCTCGAGCACTTCCAGGGATGTGGCATCAACAGCTCCTCTGTACAATATGTTCAACTGCCTTTCCACTCCTGTAAAAAAGATTTTCTTCCTTATATCTAATCTAAACCTATCCTCTATCAGTTTGAAGCTGTAACCCCTTGTCCTATCACTATACACCCTTGTCAAAAGTTCCTTTCTGGCTTTTTTGCAGGCCCCTTTAGGCACTAGAAGGCTGCTCTAAGCTCACCCTGGAGCCTTCTCTTCTCCAGGCTGAACGACTCCAATTCTCTCAGCCTGTCTTCACAGGAGAGGTGCTCCATCCCTCTGATCATTCTCATGGCCCTCATCTGTGCTCACTCCAACAGGTTCATGTCCTCTTAGGACACCAGAGCTGGATGCAGCACTCCAGGTGGGGTGTCATGAGAGCAGAGCAGAGGAGAGAATCCCCTCCCTCAGCCTTCTGACCATTCTGCTTTTGATGCAGCCCAGGACACGATTGGCTTTCTGGATTGCAAGCACACATTGCTGGGTCGTGTCAAGCTTCTCATCAACCAGCACCCCAAGTCCTTTTCCTCAGGGCTGCTCTCAGTCCATTCTCTGTCCAGCCCGTATTTGTGCTTGGGATTGACTTGAAAACCTTCGCCCAGTGGTTTATGCCATTAATGTGGTTTAAGGAGGGAGGCTGTGCATTTCACACAGCCACCAAGCAGCTGGCTCATGTTTCTGTGGCACGTGTGCTGCTACAGCAGCAGCTGGCTCAGCCCCTTCCCAGGTGTCACCCCACCCAGTGCACTCACTGAGCCAGGCAGGACATCTCCCCATCAGGCTAATGGCACCAGCACAGGTCCACAGCCCAGTCAGACAGGCAAACTGGAACTGGCGTTGGAAGCACTCACTCTCTCCATTCAGAGCATCACTCAGCCTTTTGCACACACATCTCTCTGTGCTGCTTGCCAGTGTCACACTGCTTGGTTGCTCCCATTGTAGCCCTTGGACTGTAAGCTTCTTTAGAGCAGGGATCTTGTTCCCCTGCAGTTCTGCAAAGTGCCAGGCAAAATGCTAATTGTGATGACAAAGTCTAAAATTTGAGAGCATAATTGACATATGCAATAGGACTAAATAACTTAAATAGAACTGGAAAAACACTGAATTTTCTTTTAGCCGTAAGAGAGCCCTCATTTGTCGAAAGCTATATCCTATCCTCTAAATGTGGGAAAACAATGATAAGTAACTGAAACCCATGCTGAGATTTTTTGTGGCAATCAATGTATCTGTGGCAAGTGGCCCACACATGATCTTCCTTAGAGAAGATAAGAGAGTACTAATCAGCAGCAATTATCTACTGGCAAAACCTAACAAAATGCTGCAAATATGCACAAAATAAACAGTCTGCTTGCCGAATAACTGGGCTCCGAAACAAACCGACAATTGCTATGGATAATCACCTTATAACTAACCGTTGCCAGTTCTGACTGCACATCTACAAGCACGTTGATTTTACAGTCTGTAAAGGAGTTCCTGTCAGTTTTTACAATAATGGTGATAAAGTAAAAAAGAAAAACCAACTTTTTTTTTTTCTTTCTTGGGAAAGAAAACAACGCCCACAATATTGGAAAACAGCAGATCAGTAAGAGCTACAAACAGCATACAGAATGTTCTGTGCTTCTTGGTGCAGGAGAATAAATTGTAAAGAGACAAGAATAAGGATGGAAAGTCTTGCAAAGCAGAGAAGAAGGGTTATGGATATAGTTAACTATCCTTATATTTCCTAACAGAAAACTGCTTCTGCAAATAAAGAAAGGAATTGGATAGGGCAGCACAAAGAATAAGTGTTCAATGAATTCCCATACCTATGGTATTTAGGTGTGTGCAGAAAGTTTTGGGCAGAACGCATTACTCTGAGATAAAGCTTGAATTAAAAAAAAAAAAAGAAGGCCACATGGCTTAGAATTTTTTTTTTTCTGAAGACAAATAAGTCTCTGGATAGGTTTTTATGAAATATTTCTTGTTTTCTTATAGGAGCATCTGAAGGGTGAGTCACATATGTTGATATTACAAGATATGTGTGTGGGAGGTAAGTCTGGCTCTCGACTCACGCTCTGTGCTTTAATATAAAGCATTATTCACCTGCAGCATAGACCGTTTTTGCCGTCAGAGGATAGAGGTGCATTAACTGTGTGGGCATCCTCCCTGCACTCTGCTAACACAAGAAAATGTGAGAAAGCAGAGCTGACCACTGATGGGGCTTGCCTTGGCCATCAGACATCACCTTTGTGGTGTTCTGTGTTGCTGGTTTCCATGCCCAGATCACTGTCAGTGTTGGTACAAGCCTTAGTTCTGGAGCCAACAGCCATGGTAGCTGTTTTTGTGTCAGTTATGAGCAATTGGCCAAATGAGTTATGAATTTAGGTACATCTATTAGGCAGATTGGATCTCCCTTTTGAAACATGTGAAAGTCCTTCCCCCTCATGTGTGACGAGGAATTTGTGTGCTTGCTTCAAGCAACATGTCCATGAAATCCACTAAAAAGGACTAGTCTGTCAAAGTCCAGGCTGGGGCCCATTAAGATTGACTGGATCCTGTTTGTACTCATTGATGCCAATCTGCTTTGTGACTGTGAGTTCTACAGACCCGAGTTTCCTGTTTCCTTTCCCCTTATTTTCAGAGTATGGAGCTAAATATTATTGCCTATATGATAATACAGCTTAGTCTACCTCCTCTGGTGGCTCCTCTGGTCTCCTCGGTGGGCCTCTAAGGGGTTGGACTTTGAGCTTTGTCCAGACACCTCTGGCTGTCCCCCTCAGTGCTGCAGAGAAAGGCTGACTCCCACCTTCCCAGCCTCTTGGCTGCTTTGGAGTCCTACTTGTGTTCCTCTGAGGGGTCTCAGTGCACTATTCCCATCAGTTTCTCATCTTTCCAGCTTACCCACACAAGCACAGAGTGTTATGACTATTATAGCCAAGCCTTTTGATGCTTGGCTATAGGTATATCCATGGGATGATACCTCTGCATCATTGAAGACTGAACTGGCTGTGCATATCAGATCCCATCATTTCTGTTTCCTGACTCCTCTTCTTCCTGTAGTATTCTCCAATTGGTTCATTTTGCAAACATTGCAGCAGCCCTTGACTGGAAAAGTGAGTGGACCCTTGCCAGAAGTGATATTTTCTCCTCTGTCAAGCTGGGATTTCACAATGTTGCAAAGAACCTGCTGATTACATGACTCCATGTACACCTGACACTGCTCTGTGCACACTCTTGGGCCATTCATTCCTGAAGAGCGGCTGATCTCTGGTGTATCTCTGTGTGTTAAAATCAGGCTATAGTTCAACAAGCACTTAAAGCCAGCAGAGCTACTAAAAGAGATTGTATTGTCCCTTCTCATTGTCCCTCAGCCATTTCTGCCTCCACGTTTTAGTGGCCTGTATCAGGAATAGTGTGGCCAGCAGGACTAGGGAAGTGATTCTTCCCCTGCCCTTAGCACTGGTGCAGCCACACCTTGGGGACTGTATTCAGTTCTGGGCCCCTTAATTTAGGAAGGGTGTTGAGGTGCAGGTCCAGACAAGGCTGGTGAAGGGTCTGGAACACAAATCCTATGAGGAGTGGCTGAGGGAGCTGAGGTTGTTTAGCTGGAGGAGCTCAGGGGAGACCTTACTCTTTTCTACAGCTCCCTGAAAGGAGGGGGTAGCCAGGTGAGGGTCAGTCTCTTCTCCCAGGCAATCAGCAATAGGACAAGAGGACACAGTCTTAAGCTGTGCCAGGAGAGGTTTAGATTGGACATTAGAAGGAATTTCTTCACAGAAAGGGTAATTGGGCATTGGAATAGGCTGCCCAGGGAGGTGGTAGAGTCACTGTGCCTGGAGGTGTTTAAGAAAAGACTGGATGTGGCACTTAGTGCCATGGTTGACAAGGTGGTGTTCGGTCAGAGGTTGGACTTGATCTCAAAGGCCTTTTCCAACCCAGTTGAATCTGTGATTCTGTGATTATCTCCTTCCCTGTGTTCAATTCCAGCCCCAAGCCATCCAGCCGCATTCAGCTGTGCCTTTTGCTGTGCATGATGAAGAGAGTGACACAGGTAACCACAGATGACTGTGGCATCACAAAGAAACCAGCCAGTTACAGTTTTTTTGCCCTTTCCTCCAGCTATCAGGTTTGTTTTCTCAGGTGCTCCAGACTATGTGTGTCTTGCTGAAGCACCTGGTGTCACCTCTCCCTGTGCCACGGGGACTTCTGCCGTCCAGAGAGGGACCTTACTTCTCTCCTTAAGGTGCTTTGAGAAGGATTTAATCCAAAATATAAGAAAAGTACAATATGAAACTGGGTTTTGATACTGTTCCAACCAAATAAGCCCTGGGGCTCACTAATGCAGAGAAATTTTAAAATATTGTGCTATTTCTCTTTTCTGGAGGAAGATGCCTCAGTTTTCTGAGAGGAGACAAATAAAATCACCAGCTACACAGAGTGTGAGTAAACTACTTGAAACTCCCTTCCAGCTCTGGCACTGCACCCTTCTGATAAGGGGCTGCGTGTCACGGGGAGTGGGGGGACAGGTGGACCATTGTCCCCATAAAAGCATTTCGATCCACCTGTAGACCCTAGATAATGAAGAAAACCAAGGGTTTCAAGAGTCCACCCAACTCAGAGCACATTTGTTCTGAAAGTTCATCCCTAGGAGTGTAACCTGAATTTTCTGCCGAGGTCACGTTGACTCTGAAGACACGGGACCTGTGCCGCACGTTTTCAGGTTGCACAGTGGCTGCTGCCCATCACTGTTTTTTAATTCAGTAGACAGGCGAAGTGCCAAGGCTCCTCATCAGCCATATATACATGACCCTTGGAAGGCAGCAGCATGATCTCTTCCACACCATTACTTTTTATTGCATTCACTGTTATCTCTCTGTGAAACAGGGAGACAAAATACCCACAGAGCTATTTTCATTCTTTGACAGAACAAGTCTGTTGAGCCTCATGTGTGTGACGTGAAGAACATCAGTCATTTAGAGCCAAACTGCAGTTGAAAAGGTCACAGTCACTGTGACAGAGTAAATGAAATGCTTAATTCAAATAGAATATCAGTTATAGTTGCAGTGGTGCTCAAAGTCACTTGTGTTTTCTTTTCTTTTCCCTAAAGCTCAGCAGAGTATGATTCAGCATCAGCCATAGGCGCCCTTGTGCCAAAGAGCCCTTCCAGAATGTACTTTCTTTTTATTTCAGAGGTTCCATAAAGTGAACAGCAGGTTCCATCTGCAGAACCCTGCCTCATCTCTGTGGGTTGCACAGGAAGAGAACTGGGAGAAAGGGGGAATGTATTTGTATTTTTTTGTACATATAGTAGCACCAGTCACAGACCCAGTTTTGGATTTTTTTTGTGAAAACTAGGTTCTTTGGAAAATATGAGGTTTTTAGAAAAGATTTTTTTACGCGGGTTGTTCATGGGAAATAAAAAGTTTTGGCTGGAGATACCATCCCTGTCCTTCGGCTAGGCTCTCTGCTCAAGGCCCTGGCCAGCACAGCTGGAGGCTAGCCTGGCCCCAGCCCTGCCCCCGGCAGGTGCTCTGGGGTGGACTTGAGGCTTACGTGGGCATGGGCACTAAAGCCTCTCCTTTTCTCCATCTTTATTGTAAGGATTTCACTCTATCACAGCAAAATTCAGCAGCAGCAACTTTATTTATGTATTCATGTGGTTGTCCACAGGAGTGGAGAATTTTGTCTTCCGTGTTCATGGGGAACTCACCACCGTGACCTGTCTCAGCTACGGCCGCATCCTGCATTCATCTCAGCGCTTAAAACTGCCATGGGCATCAGACTTAAGTGCTGAGGCTTCATCTTAGTTCTCAACCTAGCAAAACACATCATCCTAATACCTGAAAGACTAGATAACACCAACAGGGTATACTGTCTTTGTGAAAATTTATGAATTGCATCATGACTGCCAGCCTGACAAAAGAGGCCTGGGAAGGCTCAGCAGCACTAGTGCTTTCTTAACTTGTCACAGCTTTAATTTAAATGGGAACTGGAAGATGGTGAGAGGGTGACATTCCCTGGAACCAGGTAAAGTTCACTGCACTGGCCTTTGCAGTGGGCTTAGAGGCCAGCCAAGCTACCACACGTCCGTGGGTGATGCAAAGAGTCCACAGGCAAATGAAAATTATACCCAAAGGTGGGTGACCGAGGAAAAATGCCCAATAAAAAAAAATGCCAATTTCATATGTAAATTAGGAGATGGTGAAGAAGAGATTGATGCTGCTGTCCATGTGATGATTAGTAGTGACTTATAGAGCATCCAGAGCAGTGCTGGCTGCTTTGGAGCCAGCGTGGCTGTCCTGGCTCTTGTTGGCATGGACAGTGCCTGGTCTGGTTAAGTCATTCTCAGGTGCTCCAGCCTTTGCTCCAGCTCTGCACAGCCCAGCACTTTGCTGGTGGAGCTGAGCTGTGCTGACTCATGCTCGCTGAGGGCTCAGGGAATGCAGACAAGCTGTGACTCCCGTGAGCCACAGCGTTTCTGTGAGCCCTGGATATGAGGCCATGAGTTTCACCAAACTGCCCTGGAGCCTGAAGTTTGCTGCCTAAATCTGTAATGAAGCATGTGAGTGCACAGCCTGCAGTCCAGAGCCTGGTTCAAGAGGAGCATCCATGAAGAGGGCAGAAAGAAGGGCTCTGCTTCCTTGGGCTCTCTAATTTTTCTCAAACTGACTTTGCACCTCAGTATAAACCTCTGTGATTTTAACACTGGCTGGTTATCCATGCTTCTCATTTTTGATGTGCTGAGGCTGTACATTTCCTGGAAAAAAAATGACTGAGGGAAGCAGAGTTGCAGAAGGCATTTGAAGGTTTAGTGATTTGCACACAAAAAACCCTCTTCTCCAAGGCATGCCTGCCAATTTCCCACTTTCGGCCTCTGATGCCTTTAGTATTAAATTACAGCCACTGAAGCAGATCCCGAATTGGTGCTCCCAAAGACAACAGCAGTTGCTTTGCTGAATGGCAGGAGTCCTAATAGCAGCCTCAGCAGTCACAGGAACAGTAAGATCTCTGTTGCCTCTTTGTGGATATCTTCTTGATTTAGGCTCCAAGTGTCACTGCTGTGGAGGGTTCCTTGTTTGGTGTTTCTCCTTGCTAATATACTTATAAAATCAGCTCCTTTCCTTTCTCTTCATGCTACACCTATTTCACAACTTCTTAGTTATAATTAGATTTTGTGTGGCTTGTTCTACAGGGTGCTTGCTGGCTTGAGTATAAAAAGAGCTCTGGTGCAATTGTGAATGTTTACTGTGTGTTTTGCGTGGGACCACTCAGAGCAGAGAATTTGGGTAAAGAGAGGGCTTAGATAATAAACCCACAGTGTGGGAGTGTGTAAGGAGCTGGAAAGATCTTGTAATTAAACAGCACAAGGAAATCATCTGAACAGAGCTGGAGAGCACTTGGAGCAGGATGGGCTGGTGGGAGCTGCCTGGAGCCTCTGCAATGCGGTGAGTTGCGGCTCTGTCCCCTGAAAATCCCGTCCCTGGAGCTCACAGGGGGCCTTCTGACATCAGCCTTGATTACTGCTCACCATGGTTTTCCCAGCCAAGATCAAACATTATTGGGGTCATGTGTAATTCCATCCTCTCTATTCCTTCTTGCTTTGACAAGGCTGGAAGAAGGCTAGAAATCATTTCTTATGTGAAATATGACCTGTTGTCTATGGACTCCTGTATTCCTGGGGAGTATCTCCTGATTAGCAGCATCTGCTCAGTGCAAACATTTCTCACAGTCCCTAAATGCTGTTTCGTTGCTGTCCCTCACTTTCCCAAGCATCTCTGTCACTGAATGTTGTTGGGATTCACTCCTTGCCACAGCGTGCTACAGCATACCTTGTTTAGGAAATCCTTTTTTGTGCCGGGTTCCTGTGTATACCTGCAGCTGTATGTTAGAGAGGAGGGTCCCTAGGAATTTTATCCATAAATACAAAACAAGACAAATATAAATGTGCATTTGTTTCTTCTTGATGTGACAAGCGCGTGGAAACGTTAATCATTCTGCAGTTCTCACATGAGCGAAAAATGGACTGCCTGCAAATCATAGCTAGAAATAGAGCTGCAAGATATGCACTGGGGGCAAGGCCATGTTACATGCTCACATGGCAAATACATTTGAGAGAAAGTTCATCACTGGACATTCTGCCCCTTTTAGCTGCTGTCCCACAGGAACAATACAGGCCAATTCTGACCACCTCTGGCAGGCTTTATCTCATGTTCCACCCTCTGGTATTTGTTCTTATTTCCATGATTTTTATGAAAAGCCCCAGATAGCAGGCAGATAAATACTGGATGCAGCATTGCTTGGAAAACTGCACACAGGCCTGCCTGCAGCCAGACTCTGCCACTTCCTGCTGGGTGGTGGTGATCATGCCACTGTGGTTTTTATGTTTCTGTTGCTTCAAAAGCTATTACATTCGTAGCTAAGTGTTTTGAGGTGCAATGGTATAAACGGGTAAAAAGCAAGATTCAGATTCATAGAATCATAGAATGGTTTGAACTCAAGGGACCTTCAGAGGTTGTCTATCTCCAACCCTCCTGCAATGAGCAGGAACATCTTCAACTAGATCAGGTTACTCAGAGCCCAGTCCAGCCTGACCTGGAATGTTTCCAGAGATGGGGCTTCTACAGCCTCTCTGGGTAACCTGTGCTACTGTTTAACCATCCTTATTGTAAAAAATGTCTTCCTTATATCTAGTCTGGACCGTCCCTCTTTTAGTTGAAAACCATTATCTCTTGCCCTAGCATAACAGGCTCTGCTAAAAAGTTTGTGCCCATCTTTCTTATAAGCCCCCTTTGAGTATTGGAAATTGTGAGTTGTGATTAAGCTGTAGGCTGTACATGAACAAATCCAAAACTGTCTTTGCATCAACACTAAGAAGTGTTGTGTAAAGTACGCTGTGAGTAACCGCAACATAGAAAGCAGAAGAAATCCATCTGCGGTGGATATGTGCAAGCAGTCTGTCCTCATGTAAATTTTCCTCAGGAAAATCTCTGACTCAGTAGAAGGCAGGAGCTCTGTCATCGTGTTTTATCTAGTAAAAAAGGTACAAGTGCTGAACCCTGAGCTTTGAAGTCTGTGAATCTAGTTTATAGACTTAAGGAAACCAAGACCAGTAGATAGCATTTTTGTCTCTCAAATAATAAATCCAGTTCTTTATGGTAACAGCCTGTGAGTGATGGCATGGTTCTGTTGTACAAAATGCCAGTCTTTTGTAAATCTACATAGTTTCCTTCGGTAGAGCAGGAACTTTGCTGTGTACCCAGGTAAAACCTATCTTCAGGATGACACCCACTGACATTGTTCCGGAGCCTTCAGCCAAACATCGCCCTGAAAACAGTCCTGGATTTGCTTAAAAGCTGTTTGTACTTTCCTCAAAAAACACAATTCCAGAGGTTGTTTTTGTCACAGACTGTTATTTACTCATCTTAATCTTCCTGATGAAATGGAGGTCAGTGGTAAATGTCTACCTGTGGTAGATTCTTTGAACCCATCTATGTCCTGTGACAGTGACACTTTGTCTGAGTTACACCCGACCATGTAACTTTTGGGCAGAATAGAACATCAGGGCAGAACACCACCACACTCTACACCAGGAACACTGATGGGCAAAGTACTGAAATTGAATTCAAGTAAGGAATTCGCTTTGAGGCTTGATTTATGTTGGCATTACTCAGAGAGTAGGATAAGCTATAAACCCTAAAATAGGCAATAGGGATGAAAACATCTGTATATACTAGATAAGAAAAAATTATTCTTTAGTAGGCAGCAACTTTCCAGTAGATTATCAACCTAGCATCTGACAGAGCAGAACGAGCTATCATACTAATAAGAAGATGTCATAAATATTATTGCTTTGAGAATGTTGCCTACTTTTTCCAAACCCTTGCAATTTTGTCCCTCGTTTCTCTCCAGTCATTGTCAGTGGTAGACCTGGATGAAAATCCATGGGTTTATTGTTGATCTCTAGGAAATAGTGACTTCTCTGTCATTATTCTCAACTCTAAATGAAAACTTGGAGCCAGCATGGTGAAACTTCCCATTAAGTAAAAGTTCAGATAAGTCAAAAACAACAAAAACTTTTCATTGTGATAATGCTGTGTATTAGAAAAAAGTTTCCTACAGTGCACAATATCTAATTTATTGAATAAGATTGAAACATAAATACAAAAAGCCTTTTGACACTGTCAGAACAAGCCAGCTGGACTTTCTCCCTCTGAAAAATGCAATCAAATTGTCCTCTGAAAATTTAATGCAACTGCGTTTACCAATTGAAGAACTGATCCATCAGGTGGCTCTAGCTTGAGGAGTCTGATCCTGCAAATGGGTATTCTAAAAATTGTGAGCAATCTAACCAGGTTAGAGTTGCAGAGCTTTGGTTGAACTCTTTCTCTGGGTTTAATTCTTGCAGGGTCATTAATCTCTGGTACAGGGCCCTGGCTGATGGAAGCCAGTAACCAGCATGACTTCTTTGAGCCGTGTGACGGTAATGCCAGATTAGAGCCACCCATTTCCTCAGCTTTAGCTCTTGATCCAGAGAAGAGGAGTGTGCTGATCCACAAGAGCTTTGTTGGTGTCCCACAGCAAAAACCTTGTTATAATTTGTCACTTTTCTGAACTGCAGCAAGGAGATGGTGAGAATCAGATTTCTTTTATTACTTGTGGAAACCAGGAGTGGAAGTAAATAATTTACTCAGCAAAGCATTTGCTTTCTTGAAGAGCTCTTGCGGTGATCTTTTCGTCCCAAATCCGACATGGTTTAAATCCATTGCTTGCTTGGTTGTATTCTCTTTTCTGCCCGACATTTTTGACAAGCCAAAGTAATTCTTAGAGTGATGTTTTTCCCTTAAAGTAGCACAAGCTGGTTTTACACCTAGTCGTACTTTCAGACCTAACACAGATTCCTCTTTTTTTTTCTTCTTTTAGAGAAAGTATAGCAAAAAAAAAAAAAAAAAGGCCAAAAAAAAAAGCACCTTTCCATTAATTCTCCCACATTTTCTGCTCTCCTTCTTCCCTCTCTGAAGTAGGATTGATCCTCCCCTGCCCAGTATGCATAATGAGCTCAATGCTCCTGCATCTCCACTCAGCAAGTTCCTTCTGAAAAGACACGGCAGGTCAGTGTCCTTGTGCTGTTAATCCATTGAACTAACAACTGAAGCATGGGAGGATTTTAGCCAATTATAAATGAGCAAGTTCTTAATGATTAAAGTTACTCAAGCATGACTTTGTATTCCTCGCCTCAACCCTGCTCCCTTTTAAATAGTGTCATCATCAGGTAAAGAAAAACCCTGATATTGAAATGTTCTTGTACTCACATACTTTGACAGAAAGTTAGCGAAAAATCTAATGCTTACTGACTCTGTGTTATGTAGAAGTTGAATTGTTTTTCGAGCAACTTGGTACCTGATAAATGAACCTCACCTGAGATGAATCCAGAGCCTTGCCTTGTTGTTTTCCAGAATGCTGTTACAAAGAAAGAGAAAATGAAATTCTTATCCTCAGAGGTGGATAAGCACAGCAAGGTCAAGAGGTTTACATTGCATTTCTCACCTAAAAAATAGTATTGTTGTTCACCGAATTGCTCTAGACACCTCCTTACAGCAACCAGGTCAGCCCTAAGTGGGGGGTTGTTCCCAGTGTGATGTGACCTGAGTGATGCTCTCCTAACCCCTGAACACGGTACGCTGACCAGAAGGACACACCATCAGGGGACTACTGTTTTACTATCCTTCTTCAGGCATTTCATGGATTTTTCGGTTCTCACAAAGCTTGAGCAGCTTCACAGCCATTTTAACTATCATTTAAGCTCATGGTCCTATTTCATGGTGAATTAAATTTTAGGTTTTTCCAGCAGAAGGAAAGCAGCCATCATATATGATTTCCTCACAGCTATTCTAGGCATGTAATAGCTGAAACGCACTTGAAAGAAGAGGCCTTGGCCAATGCAAGGAGTTTTAAGATATCTTACCTAAGTTACAGGGTTAGTCTGTGGGCTCCCCAGGTAATCAAGGGAAAGTGCATCCTGAGAGCAATTCAGAGCAGGAGCCTAAATTGGACTAAATTTCAGATGTCCATCCTTCTTATCCATCCCTCCTACTGGCAGCCCAGTTTCCCAGACTAACTTTGACTTGAGATTCTTTCTGTCAACATTTACTTCTTAAGTGTCACTCACTGCAGCTTTTTCTCACCACTGTACATAACTATGGGCAGATGACAAGGCACATGATGTAAAAGAAAAATTTTTTTGAGAGATCTGTATTATTGTGAGTGAAAACATTATGAAAAGCAACCTAAGACAGATAAATCACTACAAACCAGCACCTCGGCTAAGGATACCCTCCTGTCATTGCTCAAGAGGGAGTGTGGGCACAAGTAGCACAGATTTTCTTGCTGCTGGTTTCTAGCTGATGGGTCTGCAAGGATTTTCATGTAATCATTCCACATCCTAAAGGAAATCTGGATGTTTCATTTGTATTGCAGAAATAAAATTCAACACCAAGCATAAATATTTTATGCTGGATTTTACCTGTGGCGCAACGAAGTCCAGCCAAGCCAAGAAAAACAAAGCAGAACTGCAGGGAAGCATCTGCCATTTCCTCCTTTTTCTGATGTGTCCCATAAGCAAATCTGATAAGTAACTTCTGCAAAATGTTGTTTGAAATATGACATTTTAATGAAAAGCCATAGAAAGTGATAGAAGTAATTCCTAATGCACAGATCTCTTTTGTTCTATTATGCATTGATGAGGGAATTTGCATGATCATTAGGGGATGACTGAAATCTGGAATCTTTTTAATGAATATTACATTCCCATCTATTAATGGGAGGAATGACAGTAAATTCTTCTTTTAGAAAATTTCTGCCATCTGTGTAACTTTTACCTAGAGCACTACTAGGAACCAAGTCGGAGAAGGCGCCTAAATAGTGCAGAGGAAGGAACTTCAGCAAAGTAAGACCTAACCAGCTTTCCATGTTGCTGGTCCCTTCTCTCCGTGGAACTTTGCTTTTTCTTTTCTTTATTGTCTTTCTTTCTCTTTTTTCTTTTTCATTGCAAATTGACCTATGCTCCATAAAGTTCAACTGACCTGTCCTCATGCTCTTTTTGTGTGAAGTTTTGAAATATCACCAGACACACAGACTTCTTTTATTATATTCACTGAAACATATTTGACAGCAAAGTTGGCATCGATAAGTAGATGTAAAAAAAATCCAGTAAGTTTTGCACTAGTTTTCTACTTCTTAGACTCTACATTTTTCCATTATTTACAGTTTAATTCAAGGAAGGTCAGATGGACTACTTGCCTAGTTTTCAAGAGCATGGATTTATATTGAAGCAGAATTTCATGTGTATGAAAGAAACACAGGGTTTTTTTCTTAACTGAATATATATTTTAAAGAGATAACATGTCTTGATTAAGAGGGGTCTGAGCAACAAGTACTTAATCATGTACTTAATCAGCTAGCATGTACTAACTAGAACTGTTTAGAAAATGTTTCCCTCCCCTTTAATTATTCTGAATCCTGAAATCAGTGTAATTGATTGTCAGAATGCTTCTGAAAACAACTCCAAACACAGGAGGTGTGATTTGCTCAAACTCACCATAATCAAATCTGATTAATTTCCACACTTCGTTATACTTGTCTCTCCCTTTTGTTGAGAAGCCATATACATCATGAGACCTTTTTGTAACAGACCGTCACGAGAAATGCAATCTTCATGCCAGCAGGGCAACATGCTAGTAAAAGCTGAACCACAAAGGCATCAAACAGCATATTTGTACTGAAAAGAGATAGAAAACATCCACATTTCCACAGAGAAAACTTTTTGTTTGCAAAGTCATTTATCTGGAAAACAAATGGAATTGCTCTATTTTCAATTATTTTACCTGGCAGTTTAATTAATTCTTCAATTTATTTTCAAACTTCAGCCTCCAGCCATTCGATATTGTTGTTAAGGAATGACCTGCTATTTCTGTTAAAATCATGCTGTTATCTGATATCTGTCTCTTACAGACACTTTTAACCACTCTGCAATATTCTTTGGCTTTCAAAAGCTAAGTAAGTTCACCTCCTTTGGTTTTCTCTCTTCAGGTCACAAATCCTTCCTACAGTTTCCCTCTAAATTATTTTTAACTTTCAGAATTCCTTATGGGCTGTTTTCTATGAAAGTTTTTAAAAACTTGTCTTTCCCTTTCAAGCACACTCCTAACACTCTTTTTTCTAATGTCATTGTGCAGGTTCAAGAAGACAGGAATACATCTGACTACTTACTTAAAATGTCTCACCACCCCCTCATGTACCAGAAGTAACTCTTCTCCTAAGGTCTGATATCAAAACCGCGCCAAGCCTGTCTGTCCCTTGGGCCTCTTAAAATATCTGAAGTTTCAAATCCCTGCTATTGAAAGGATGAGATCTAAGCAGGACCATGAAGCAGGTTCACCAGGTCCCCATCAGTAAGTACAATGGAAGGTGGACAGTGCTCCTCAGGCAACAGAAGAGCTCCACAGTGTGGGTGCATGAAGATCATGTCAGTCATGCCATGGCCAAGAGACCTGTGAAGATTGCCTGAAAATGTGCTGCACGCTCCCACACAACATGTTTCTCATCTCTTTGGCCACTTTCCATCTTCTTGAGGTGGAAGAGAAGGCAGTGGGCTTTGTGTGACCTTGCTTTTCCTGTTTCATGGAGCAACCGTGACTCCTGCTGGAGATTTGCTACTTCTCAAACCCAGAGTGCTTTCAGCACACATTGCATAAATGCACATACTGGCTCGCCATGCATTAAGGAGAAACACACTTGTGTGGAGACTCTCAGAAGAGAGGTCACTCCTTCTGGGAATTCGTTCATACATGGAGACAGATGACTGCTGAGATGCTGGTTTCAATGCTCCTACCACAAAACCACCTGGGAAGAAAAGGTACCTTTCCTTCAGCTGTTCTTCGTGCCCTTGGTGTGGGAGAACTGGCCACCCTGACCTCCTCATTCAGGCTGTGGGTACTCTTGGGAAACAAATGAAGAAGCGAGTTAAGTAAAGGCAGTAATTGCTGTTTTCTCCTTTCTTTTGCTGGTGAGGAAAGCTGAAGCCACCAGTAAGATTTCTGACTTGAGGCAAGACAACCTCAACAACCCATGCCAGTGGAGAGCTGGTCGACTGCAACTTCGCAGTTCTGGTGGAGAAAAGATCCTGGGTGAAGTCTGTAACCACAGCCAGGCTGAGACTTGGGTTCCGCTGTCCTTGGGGACGTACCAAGATTTAAAACAGAGCTCAGGAGAAGAAATCAGTGTAAAGATGAGAAAATACTTAAAGCAGTAAGAATGGTTTGACAATTCAACAGATTCAGTGCATTTCCTTGTCCATCTGAGCCATGACCCAGCAGAGGTGAAGTACTGAATTGTACTGCCAAAATGTTTATTAATCAGAGTAATTGTCTATCTTGCCACTTCTAGGAATCCAGGACATGTCTTTCTTCTATTTCCATGGGAGTATTTTATGGAAACCAGAAAAGAGCCTAATAATTTAGGCTGAAGTACCTGAATCATATGTAGCCATCAAAATCAATGATCCAATTTTCAGAGATGCTAATTATCTCTCAGTTCCTATGGGAAAAAAAGAAGCCCATGATTGTTTGGAATTTGAATAGACATTTTCTATTTTTATTCATTTTGTTCCAGTAAACCTTTATTCACTAAGAATATGTGGGTTGCTAGCTGTTAATTATTGTGCTAACAGTATTCTGCTAAAGGTGGTCTGAAAACCAGTTTTCCCACTTACTAATTCGTCTAATTAGAAAAAAAAAGTATTAAGACTGTTTAAAATAACTGTGGCATTGATATTTTATCTCATCCCCAGTTTAACAGAAGCAGTCAGTATCCTCTCTTTGCATGAGCAGATGAAACTGTATATTTCCACTCTAATTCTCCGGTTCTATGACTGGATTTCTTTAGCCTCTTAACCTTAACAGCAGTGCTTTCCACATGGAAAGATTTAGTATCCATAAAGGTCCTCCCCATAATGTGGTGCTACAGGAGGAGTCCCTACCTCTCTCTGAGGAACATGTGATTCTTACAGACTGCTTCAGTGATTAAAGGTAACTCACATTCAAAAATCCTTTGCAGTGCAGGTATTTAGCTCAAGACTGAGACACCTAAATTAAGATGTCTAAATGTAAGATCTTGATTCAGGTGCCTAAACATAGGTGCCTAGTGCTTTTCAAGATGCCCTTGTGAATTTGTTGAGATGCTCATTTGGTCTTCAGCTGCAGTTCTAAAAGCAGATGGGTCTCCTGCAGGTCATGGCTGTATCTGCCAGCTGTGTGGATGTCCTAGGTCATCTGAAATGGCACGGGGCACCTGTGTTCACTAATTGAATAGAACCCTAAATACTGTTAGATGGAGGAACATAGAGAGAGTCAATAGAGAGATTCAGCTCTCACCAGGCTGGCAGCTGGATCTGGCTAATCTCCCCTGAGGGTACTGACTACAGCAGTGGTTTAGGCACCCAGCTCATATATAGACATTTACTTGCAAACACCTAATTTTAGGTGTCTTCATCCCAAACAAGACCAACCCATGATGTGTCTGTTATAACAAAGGATGAATTCAGAAATGGAAGGCAGAACATGTTGAAAGGAGGAAACTTCTGTGTTTATGCCTTTGTGAGCACTCAGCAACTGATAGAAATACCAGCTGGCATCGGTCCCCCCCCCAAATGTTTCAGTGGATGCCATGTCTAGAACAAAGGGGACTACAAAAGGGCAACTTTCTCTTTTTACTTTCTACTGTTTGAGGTTAAACAGTGCCTCCTCTATGGAAGACTTACATCAGTGAGCAGCTGTAGGCCAGATACAAGGACAGTTTTTTTATAATTATCCTGTTCTTTTATTAACACAATTGGCTTAAGCACCAACCACTGCATTAAAAATAATCTGAACTTGATTGTGCCCTTCTGTTTCAGCCAGGAGTATCTGCCATATGCTTGACAGAAAGGGACAATATTCAATGGTAGAATATTTGAAATGCTTCCAAAATTAACCTTCCTGTTTCTTACACTATCAAAAACAATTCTCTCCTGCTACTCAATGCAATTTACAGGAGGTGCTTGGAAGAAAACAACCGAGAATTTTCTTATGACACTAACTTCAATCACGATAAATCTCAAGGTGAGAGTAAACAGGAAGATATAAGCCTCTTTTACAACCATGTTTCTGAATGACATTATAGTCAGAGATGTTCTTTATAGTCTGTGCTGAAAAAAATGCACTGAATTTTATTGGCAGCATCTCTCTGACAGATGCCACTACTGTCCTTGTTTAAACCAGCATTAAAACATTAAATATAACTTGAAGAAAAAACCTGTTATAAGAGTTTGCATTTAATGAAATACAAAAGTAAAAGAAAAAAAAATTACCCAGAAATTAAAAATGAAACTCAAGTTTGCTAAAATAAAGTTCTACATTAAGCTTATGTTGTGTGGGGTGCTGAATTGCAGAAATTAATACAAATATGCGTAAAATTGAATAGTTTGCAAAACTGACAGAAGTGCTAATTGTGCATGCCAAAACCTCACTTTTTGTCTTAACTACTCAGTGAGTTTAACTTTTTTAATATCTACTTTTAGCACTGTTCTTTAGAAGCAGAGATAACTATTTAGAAACAGTTTTACAAGACAGTGCCAGACCAATAACGTGAAATATCAATTAATAACTCCTTCCTAATTATTAAAATGCTGCAAACAGAAAATATATTCTTCCTTTTAAGAGCAGAAAACTGTGTTCTCTCTGATCTGTCATCTTTGCATTTATTGAGATAATTATCAGAGGTTATTCTGTGGTTTGGAACAAAAATCCTGAGGTTCCCTGGTACATGTGTCCAGCCAAGCATTACTTAGTCTGAGTGTCTCAGGTTCTTGCTTTACTTTCTGTATTCACTCTCCCTAAGATAGCCTAAGTGAGATTTTCTGTGGTGATGTGCTGGACCCTCCAGAAGCCTGATTGTAGCTTTCCAAGGCACCATCAGGTGCCTTGAAAAAGGGCCTCTCACACAGATTGTTGCACCAGCAGCAAGACTGTGGGCAAGTAGTGAGAAGCTCCGGAAATTTCTGTAGAGCTGCCACTGAGGAACTCGCTTTTGTGAAAGATAACAGCCTTCTAGAAATCCCAAGTCAGGGACCTGAATAGGAACGGCTTTAGGTACCACAGACCCGGTTCTTGCCTTATCTGATCTGATGGCAAATTCTGTAATGTTTGTTGGTGGAGTTTTGCAGTTCATCAGGAGCCACGTGTGGCCATGAAAGTGCTTGTCCCCTGTAAAATGCTGCCAGTAACATTGAATCCCAGCACTGAACATCACAGGCATGGAGTAGCGTATGTTATTCGTGTGACATTTTTGTAGCACATTCAGTAGTGACATGCTTACTCATTATGAATGAAAACACACTTAGGGAATGGACCTGTAATTCTGAGTATTTTGACCTCCACCATCTCGATAGGTATTCAGTAAATCTTTACTGAAGTAGAATCAAGAAAACTATGCCAGACCTTAGCTCTCACCAAGAAATATATCTCCTGATACTGCATTAAAGAGCCATATATAAATAGCTCTAGGGCAGTAAGAGATGGAAAGCAACTGCTTACATCAATAAGTCATTAGCAGCAATTAGGACAGAAAAAAATTGGCATCTGGCTATTCCAGATGATGATAGAAGAGATGTATAATTGTAAAAACCATGAAAATGTAAAAGAGGTATTGGAAATCCATACTCAGTGAGCTAACGCAGGCAGCCTGAGCACAAGCTGCAAAAGTCACTAGAATTTGACAAGCCTTTTTGAGCAACACAGTTCTGAAAGCAGAGAAAAGGCATATGAAGTGTGAAATAGTCTGTAAGTTAATAGCTGATAGACTGCCTGGTCTTTTCCCAAGTTCCCTTATGAGGTCTAAATAATCAGCAGCAAAGTGAGTGCAAACACAGCCTGTTTCCTCTTGCACTGGAGTTACTGCACTGATGTCAAGTGAGTAGCATTCTGTTAGTAAGAGTAAAATTTGGTGTACAATGAGAAAATAAGGCACAGATGAAACGCCACTTGAGTAAACATGGCAAAGCAAGTGACAGAGTGGTGTTGATACAGCTCACAAGTGCAAGCGGGTGGGAACTTCAGGAGATGGGACAGGCACCCAGCATACTTCGGTTCAAATAAATAATGCCGTTCACTACGCTGCATTTGGGTGCCCTCCTTCTTGGAATCGTTTGCAACAGTTCAGGCTGATTTAGACACCCAGCCACGAGTGTGTGGATCTCCTGCATGTATCCTTCATGCATGAGGTGGCCAAAAGCCTCCTTAAATCTGGAAATTTGGTTGCTATTCATGGAGTGTTTATTTCCCCTTTGCTAGCTGTGGAAAACAACATGGCTTTTTCCTGCTATGTAAATATCAACACTGGTATTTTTGCACTTAAAAAAATCTAGCAGCTTACATGTGCAGCAGATTTGCTGTATTTCTATAGCTGGCATCCAAAATACTCTGAAAATCCACAGAAGTGACTGTTAATGAATATGGCTTTAAGAATTCTAACATTTCAGTCTCTGTGTCTGTTTAGTACCCAGTCCTTCTGCTGTGACTACCCCTGATGGGTTGAAAGGCAGATGCCTGTGTGGCTGGAGGCACCTTCAGGTGCTTTCCTGCAGGTCATGAACTCTTTTTCTGCCCACCCTCATTGGAACTACCAGCATCTATAAGTCACATATGGCAATGATAGCACTACACACAGACATTTTTTTTATTTATAGCGTCATGTGAGGCGTAAAGCACTGTCGATTCAATGTGAGGATCAAACAATGGTGTAACAAAAGAGGAATGTGCTTCAGCTCAAGCAGCCTGCGCCCCTATGGTCTGATTTGAAGGCCACTGAAGTAGCTGGAATGAGTATAGTAATTTCCAGCAGGCTTTGGAGCTCTCTTCTGGTTGTGTCTGTGAAGTCCTGAGTGTGAAGCAGAGTGGCATTTGTGGGGTTCTTTGTGTTTATGATTATAAATATAATCCTTCATTCAGATGCTGTGATGCTGAAAGCTGTAGAAATCCCCTAGGCTCATATAAAAAGTAAGGCTGTTTGGTAAAAAGGAGGTTCTTTTTCCCTTAAAATACTGCAAAAATGTGTTATTTCCATTTATTTAAAAGCAGCTTTCCAGCAGCCACTGGATATTTATATTGATGGAGTATCCACTGAAGTACGGCAATTTCCTGATTCCAAATTGGTTTTTCTCCTTACAATGCTATCAGGTTGCTTTTATCTCAAAATGTTTTCCTGAGAAGACCAGTGACATTTTTTGGCTTTTACAGCTAGAGAAACTCAAATCCTCAGAATTTCATCCCCCTGAGCTATCCCTGGCCCTACCATATTTCAGTTCAAAAATTCTTAGCCATGCACCCTTGTGTCACTGCACTTCCCAGTGGATGAACATGAAATGAACTCCTTCAGGAATTAGCTCTTCAGAAGAGCTGTCACTGATGTTTCTGGAGATGTGCTGTGACCAGCAGGTCAGTGGAGAGGATTCTCCTCTCTACTCTGCTCTCGTGAGACCCGACCTGGAGTGCTGCATCCAGCTCCGTGGTCCCCAGCACAGGAAGGACATGGACCTGTCGAAGTGAGTACAGGTGAGGGCCATGAAGATGATCAGGGGAATGGAGCACCTCTCCTATGAGGACAGGCTGAGAGAATTGGGGTTGTTCAGCTTGGAGAGGAGAAGGCTCTGGGAAGGCCTTATAGCATCTCCCAGTACCTAAAGGGTGCCCACTGCAGACATGTAGTGACAGGACAAGGGGAAACGGCGTCAAACAGAAAGAGGCAGGTTTAGATTAGGTATCAGGAAGAAATTCTGTTCTGTGAGGGCGGTGAGACACTGGCGCAGGTTGTCCAGAGATGATGTGGATGCCCCATCCCTGGCAGTGTTCAAGGCCAGGTTGGATGTGGCTCTGAGTAACCTGGTCTAGAGGAAGGGGGCTTGGAACTAAATGATCTTCAAGTCTCCGTCCAACCCCAATGATTCTATGATTTATGATTATATGGTATCTGGCCTCAAACTATTAATATATTCACACTGTAGTAGAGGGGGCTTGTATTCTGGTTTGTAAATGAAAAATTAATTCCAGGAAAATTATACCCACTATTTAGCTTGCTGTCTAACCAGGAAAAAAAAAGAACAAAGAAATTAGCTGTCTTATTTTATGTACAAAGCAGAGCACTTGACCTTTGATTCTCTGAATTTTTCTCAGTGTGGATCTCTTTCCTTTTTTCAAAGCTTCCACTCTGTGTCTAGCCAAGAACTGGAGAATACGTTGATCACAGACCCAAAAACCTATAATTACCTCCTCAGAGCAGACATTTCTTTATTTTCTTACATAATAGCAAATTTCTTCTCTCCCTCACCTTGAAATATCTTTCCTCTTATTTTTTCCCCATCCAGATCTCCAAACTAGAGTGTGGCCTCTTATTTTGAAACTACCAGTCATGATGTGAAACCATTTCATGTGCAGGTAATTAAATTCATTTAACTTAATTGCACAGATAATGCTAAGAGAAGTATCAAAGCTCTCACAAGGCAGGGGGAGTTGCAGAGCAGAAGTTGCAATGTTTTGAACTGAATTTTGTACCATCATTGTCCTACCTACACTACATATGTAGGAAAAGTCATGGGGAAAGAACCTTCAAGGATGTAGTGAAGTGCACGGTTCCCCAGCCTGAGAAACGTGTACAAGCATTAAATACAAGCAGGGCTTTGTGCTTGTTGCTGACAGACATCATTGTTGGGCCAGGAAGTTTGGTTTGCATACAGGAGATGAAAGGTCTTATCTACCAACCCCGAAACAGTAATTTAAACTAAACATCTCTATTACTTCCTGATGCAGGCAAGGCATTATTAATTTGATATCTCATCAGGCTTATGTGCTTCTAAATTTATCCATCAAGTGAAGATTTTAACAAAGAGCTTCAGTTTTACAATGACAAGTAGTGAAAGCATAGAGAATGTGTTCTTTTGGGAAAGAGTAAAACCACTGCCATGGGAATTAATGAGGTGATAATTGGTGCAGGGGATGCTCTGCAGACACAGGGCTCCACTTGAACTTAGCGTGTACCCTTTGCTCTGTGAGTATATGTGGGGCAAAAGCCCTGGAACTGCAGTCAAACGTGAGACCTAAGTTTGAAATTCAAATTGTCCTACTGTGAGTGTGGTGCAGCTGGGGGTCAGGGGTTGGCCTGCGTGTGCAACACTTCACCCTTAATTGCTGGTCTCAGAGCTCTCTCAACCAGCTGCTGCATGCGTGAAACAAGGGATGGTTCCAAGAGAAGACCTTGCCTTGTGAGGAAGGGATTGCCTGAGCTCGCAGCCCCTGCACAGCAGAGCTGTTGGGCAAGTGCTGCAGGAGCCATCCAGAAGTGTCAGACTGGCCTGGAGATTCCCTGGGCAGCCTCTGCTGTGCCCGGGTGGACTGACAGGCAATATTTATGTGTTAGATGTGCTGATTAACCTGGCCGGGAACTCAGCCATCCAAATGACTCACCCAGGCAGTTTCTGCTACAGAACTGGCCAGTCTGTGCACAGGGAAGGTACTTGTAAAGGGTGGAAGTTGTGCAGATGCAGAAATGGACACATAGCTCAGCATTTGATACACAGTCAAGATACATATTTTGTGCATTATTTAATACTCTCAGTAGAAACAGACCATACATGTGCTGGAGTGGTCATACAGGACCACTGCCCAGATGGATCATAAAACGTGAGCAGAAGTTTGGGGAGCCTCAGCAGGTCCAGCTGAAGATGCTGTTGAAAGGACCCTCACAACAGAGACTCCCATCACCATCTGGACAGTAACCAACCATGCTGTTTGAGGGACTGGAGCATTACCCCATGGGAACAACCCCTCAATTCTATTTGGTTTCAACAAATGCTCTGTGGTGTCCACACTACGGTGGCACAATGCTGCTGGGAGAACTTGCATAGAGCAGACCCCGGCACGCTCAACACAAAGAAAGAGAAACATGATTTCACCTCTATTTGAGCAGCTGTCCTTTATGATGGAAAGCAAAGATAGCCTCCATCTTACTCCTGATACTCCTGTTTTGGACTTCAGCTCTTGTGCTAGTGCATATTTTATTATTTTACTGAAAGTGGGATCTGTAACAAATATTTTCTGCCATCTTAGAGATATCATGTGGTGATTAAACAGTCTCCCAACAGGGAGAACTGAATCAGATCTTATCATGGATAATTAAACATGGATCCTTCATATCTCAGGAGTCTATCTTTGTAACGTTGAGTGAAATCTCTTGCAATCTCCTCTGCCATCTTGCATGGAACTCCTCTTACTTGCTAATGAGAGTCTACATAAGAGCTGGGAGTTCATGACTCCCCTTATAGGGTGCATTTTGAAGGGGAAATTCATATCTGTTTTAAACATTTCTCAACACTTTTGGTGATGGAAGGTTTGTGCCCTTGGTTACTTGTTCCATTGATTAACTATTCCTGTAACGAGAGAGTTTCTTGCTCAGCTTTCTCTTTTGATGCAAATTCTCCTGATCTGTTGCTTGTCCTTGTTCTCTGCACACCCTGTGCAATATCACCTTTCTTCTGCCTTTCTACCGGTATGCTAAGCTAAGTCAAACCTATTCTATTTCAGTCATGCTCTACAGAAAATATTTTCAAAGTGGCGCTTTTCTTAACCTCAAGCAGAAGGTCTTTATCTCTGGATATGTAACACCTAAATCAGAACATAGCACTCCTTGTCAAGCTTCAGAAGTGCTGATGAGAGGAGAACTGCTCTCCATTTTCCAGGTTTGAAGGTGCCTTTCTGGCAACAGCATGACATCAGTTACACTGAGATTACGACTCCCTATAGCCCTCTTTTCTGCTGTGTTGCTGCCCAGTTATTTTTCCTTTTTCATTTTTTTCTTCTTTCCAAGTGTAGCATTTTTTGCTCGTCTATGTCACGCTCCATCTTCTCAACTTCAGATCACTTCTCCAATGTATTGTTTTAAATTCTAACCCTCTCAAATGCTTTCAGTTCCCCTTTGTTCATTATTTTCACATTTGAGGACATCCATGCTTTTGTGCTATCCAGGTCATGAATGGGGGTATGGCACAGTATATCCAACTGTGTAGGATACAGCCTGGGTGAGTTATTGAAAATTGAGTGCAATCTTACATCAATTACTGCATTCACCTTTATAGTGTTTGATTCCACTAAATGCATGCTCATTTCATGAACTTCATTAAAAAAACCAGAGCTATACTGGCTAGATAGTAAAAAACAAAGTGTGGTTGTGAGGAACTGGATGGCCAAAGTACCCATTTAGTCAGATTTTCAGCAATAAAACAATAATCGAGCTTTTTCTAGGAGTCTCACCAAATCCTTGGCAAAACCTCAAGTTTCAGCAGTGCAAAATCTATCGGAAAATAGGGCTGACCTCTTCATACTTTACTAACAACACTTTACACCTGAAAAGCTATTACTTGCTATCACTGCTACAGTTATATTTTGAACTCTCCAAAATGTCTTTTACTTTTCATCTATTTTCATAAGATCTACTGCAATTGAGCATCTCTCTCGACATCAGTGTAACAGAAAGAACTGTTACCCATATTCTTCTGTGAATAATTCAGGAAAATTTGGCTCAGTAAAATCTGAGACTCTGGCTACTGTTAAAGTTATTGCTGGCTCAGGTTACTAAATTTTTTAACTCCTTGATAAGTCATTTGAAACATAAGCTTTCTAGACTGTTTCAGTTTATTGCTCTTTTTAAGTGAGCAGATCTAAATTAGAATCTCCTCAGATCAATAGCTCATTTTTATCACAGGACATTTGAACTGTGCCATATAGATCAGATAAATCATCTTTCACTGCACTCGAAAGTTTTAAACTGCAGATCTGTGGTGTAGAACTGCTGTAGATTGGGTGCTAGGAAAATGATGTATTACAATTGTTTCTCCCTACCTATGGCTCTTCCTGAATAAGTGCCATGTTCCAGCACAGTGATTATTTTAATTGCAGATGTTTCCTCAAACTGCATGATATATCTCTCTCTCTTAAAGCAGGCTGTTTACTTTTACATTACAACCAGTGTTTCCTCACTGGGCGCTGCTCAGATTATTTACACCATGAAAAACACTAAGTAGTGTATTTGACTCCATGCAATCCAGACCTAAAGGAATGAGGAGATTCAAAGTGGAAGTTAAAATCACAGCCGTGTCCTGGGCAGTGTACAAATCACAGGATCATGGAAAATTCATGCTGGAAGGGACCTCAGGAGCTCTCTACCCTATCCTCCTGCTCATATCCAGACTGAATTTCTCTTCCTTTTTTTTCTTTCATTTTATGCTTATTATCTCTCATCCTCCCACCAGGCACTCAGCCGTAAAAAGTCTGGCTCCATCTCCTTGATGACCAACTTGTGGGTGCCAGAAGCTACTTTTAGGTGCACACCAAGTTGTCTTTTCCCCAGGATGAACCAGCCCTGCTCCCTCAGCGCGTCCTCACATCTTCACAGGGAGAGTGCTCCCACCCTGAGCATCTTGGTGGCCCTCAGCTGAACTCCCTTCTCTTCGTTGATGCCTTCCTCGTGACACTTTGCCTTCCAAAGCTGATAGCTCTTTGATTTTGATACTGCTGCCCTTCATGTATTAAGCCATTATATGTTGTCTGCTGACCAAGAACTGCCACAGCAAAAGTCATTACAGGGATTTCAGAGGCAGATGACATGGCATTGCATAGAAACACTTGAACTTTTTTCTGAAACACTTTTGTTTTCAAAGCAAAACAATCCTTTTCATAGCAATTTTTCATTTGTTTTCTTTTACTTCTTTCAACAGAAAAAGTTCTTGAATGCATAGGAGATTTTTTTTCCTTTATTTTGCCTAATTCGTAATATATAAAAATAAATAAAAGATTCTTAATCTCACTTTAAAGTGTAATTCTTTTGAAACAACTCAACTTCTTTGCAGACCCTGTAGATAAGGTGAAGAGCCCTGTGAGTTTCAGGGCAGAAGGAAGCCTGATGAAAAGAGGGATCCTGCAGAGCCACACAAGCAGGAACATGTGCTCACCACCCAGCAGGTTGCTGGTGTGGAACTGCAGCCACCAAATCTCCACAATTAATCCACTCTCAAGGCCTTGACCTGAGTCTTTCCATGTGGCAAATGTGAAGGGCAAAGTCTCAGAAAAATAACAGGTACAGACCAATATTCCCCCATGTTCTTGGGCACAGGTGCTAAAAATGAAGTCCTGAGGCCTTTTTCCAGGACACCATCTATTATCCTGGTCAAAACATGGTTCCAAGACAGCATTTATACTCCTGTTAGAAAATAAGGATAAAGTCCAAAGTGTTTCACTGTGCTATCATTGCTTCTGTTGGACTTGCAGCCGTATAATAACAGCATCGCCATAGCGACCAAAGGTAGGCATCCACATCTGTGAGCTCCACGCTAAATCAATTGCAAATTGTGGACACATGCACTTTAATTCATTAAGCCAGGGTTCCATTGTGGTCTGCCCTTCACCAGCATTATTCAGTATTTTCATTATTGCTATGAACAGAGGCACAAAGGATGTGTTTATTAATTTTTCAGATGACCCCAATCTGGAAAGGGTTACCTGAAGGACTGAAAAATAGGGTTGGAATTCAGAATACTTTTGAGAAATTGAATAAATTATGAAAACAAACAAAAAAAGAAGCTGCAAATAGATCCAGTGAAAAGTATTTATACACAGGTAGTGGCAATTGCCTACTCAAATACGCAATAGCCAAAGTGGGGTAAGCACCAGTGTAAGAGGAGAAGAACTGGCTGGGGGGAGAGGTCACTTATTAAATCACAAGATGAAACAAGGCAAGTGGCATTATACTGTTTCCAGAGAAGTATCCACTGCCGTGAGATATGTAAGTAGGATTTTGTCTACGTGACATGTGGTGGAAATCTTTCTTCTTTCAGCACTGGCATGGCCCCAGCTGGAACATGTGCCCAGCTGCTGATGTTCAGAAGTAATGCAGCCTCTGGTGAGTGTCCAGGGGAGAATGGTCCAAAAGAACAGCCTGAAGGAACTGGAGCTGTTTGCTAAAGGAAGAGAAGGCATGACTGCGGCTCGTAACACATAAAAGGTAGCTGTAGAGAGGGAAGGAATTAATTCCCCATTATGAAATAATGGCTTAAATTATGGTGGGGTTTAAGTTAGGCATTTGGAAAAGCTTTCTAATAGCAAAAGTAATTAAGCACAGAAATAGACTGCATGAGGAATATCCATTATTGGAGGCTTAAAGAAAAGGCTGTGTAAGCTGTACAGGGATGGGCAGCCCAGCCATGGGGCTGAAAAGGGGGAAGAGCTGTTCTGATTTGCGTGCTAGCAAGAGGAGAAGATTTACATTTTCCAAATGCAAATCTCATGGCTGTAACACACTGCTGTCTGTACAGCACTAGCACAAGATTACCTGGAGCAATTACTTAATTTATTGATGTGTGCAAACCCCAACTGAAGGCCTGTTTTGGCAGATGGCACCTCAAAATGTTAAAACACATGGAGCAGGGCATCAAAGCAAATCCTCTGATTCAGCCCTTGGTATGAGGTCAGCCCAGATGCTCTGCAGGAATTGGGGTCCAGCTGATGCTGCAATGTTCTAATGTTGATATGCCAGACAAAGCCTAGCAGGTGAGTGTTACCAACCTTTGTAATAATCAGCATGCTCTTACTTAGATGCCTTCCTAAGAGATATTGCTTAGATCAAATTTTTATTGGTGCTTGAAAACCCCAGACAGTGGGGGACAGTGGAGAGAGGCTGGTGGAGAAGTTTGTTTCTAGTAGGAACACAAACTTGTATTTTACCAAATCAGCTCATATGTTGGTATCCTACAGATATCTACAAAACCCAAATACTTTTAAAGAGAAAACTAGATCAAAATTTATCCACAGAGTTTTAATATTAGAAAAAAGCAAGAGCCAGAGCGTTTAAATGTTATATTTAATGCAAACTTATCCGTATTCACCAGCTTGATGCTACCCCTGGTATCATCAGGAAGCTCAGGGACTTGATTACAGTCATCATGACAATGCTATAATAAAAGATTATGAATAGCTTGTTGCTGACTTGGGAGCAATCTGGAAATCTCATATCATAAAACCAGCATTCAGTCTCTTTAACTTTATTATATTAAAAAAGTTATAAAAACTCTCTGCGTAATTTTTACTGTGCTCCATACACAAGAGAGCCATTATTTAACTCTTCATTTAATTTCCAGATGCTTCGTATGCACCATATAAAAGGTATCCAGAGAATCCAGGCAGGAAACAGACTTACGGTAGGCAGCTCAAAGGTATGCATGTGTGGAAAATGCCATTAAAATTATAGCTTATCTAGTGTGCTTTGCTTCCCTCAACTAGAAGTGTTTCAACTATTTCCACAGGTTTAGCTTCAGGCTGCAAGGCTGATGTCCCTTCAACTTGTCTGGGAGTCCAGGTGGGCACTGCCTGGGGGTCACATATGAGCTGCACCTCTGAGGTGCCGGATCCAGAATCCCCACGTTTCCTGCCTTGGAACACAGCCAGTGCTGGGTCCCATTTGGATCCCTTACATCACGGTACATTGCTGCAGGCCGTAATGCAGTGCAAGAGTGGCAGTCTTTGAAGTCCCAGCCCTGGACTTTTCAGTTTTTCTTCAGCAGAAAAGAGAGAGAAAATATGTGGCTGCAAAGAAAATCTTACCCGGTAGCAATTTCCAGGAGACAGAGCAATGAGGGCTACCTCCCACCAGGAATTTTCAGGCAGGCCATCCCTGTGCCATGGAAGAGGTGTGGCTGGGGAGCCCTCACGCTGCAGCTGGGCTGCCCTGGCCCTGGTCCCCGAGTGCATTGTACATACTCAGAGACTAGGAAGGGAGTAAGCAAAAAACCATCTCACTTCTGCAAAGTTTCAGTGTTCTCGAACATTTGAGTTGTGAGGCCTGGTTTCCTCCCTCACAGTAATACACATTATTGCAAAGAAAATTTTAGAAGTCATGGAAGAAAGAAAAAGTGCTTGAGCAATGGCCAGTATGGGGCAGGCAAGGAGGATATGAGCACTGTTTCAACACCCACTGCAATTCGACAGGCTTGAGAAATCCTGGTTGCTGGGAAGCAAAACACAAATTGTCCCTGCAAATGCTTTTACCAGGTTGCTCTGTCCTTTTCCTAATTCAAACTGCAATTATAGAGATGATAAAATGGAAAATAAATATATATGCAGCAGCTGAGAAAAACCAATTAGTTTTGCACCGGTGAGAAATAATGCAGAACTCCTTGTGTTTTTAACAAACTGGCTCTCAATATATATTGTAATGTATCTTCATGACCCAAATATACTTAGGAAGAGCATGACAATGAAATGTATGTTGGAAGTGTAATAAAGGAACTAATGCAGTAAAGTTACTATATTTTATTAGTAGAAGAAAACAATTAAAATGATATCCAGGTAGTAACTTAGGAGCCAAATGTCATAGCTGTCTCTTTTGCTGCCAAAATATGTGTACTCTCTTCCTAACAGTCTCTTTCCCCAAGGAAAAATAAATGTATCTAAGAAATACTTGTTAGCAATGCAATTACAGGCTTAATTCCCCAACCAGCTTCAGACATCATAAAAACAAAACCAAGCAGAAGCCCTTTGCAATTGCGATGGAAAAGAGACAGAAAACCACTAAGTGCTCAGAGAAAGATAATATATTTTTATAACAAAAGCTGACACAGTCTTTGACAATAACATTCGAGATGGCATTAGCATTAGCTTTTCAACTGCATTGTCTTTTTCTTTTAAGCTACAGCCTAGAATGAAAAACTTCTTCTAAGGTTAGACTCTGCTACTCCTGGACAGGACTTTTGGGGCACTCAGACACCAAAGCAGCTTGCCAGACTCTCAGAAAAGCATAGCAGTTTTGTATCAAAATAACATTTCTTGGCACTACTTACATCTGAAGGTCTGGTCCCTCCAAGGAACTCGATGACAGCTGGGTTATTTGTACATTGTGGGTTCAGCCATGAGACCTGAGACACTGGGAAGCTAATTGGGAGCGCTTCTGAAATGTTGGCCCTAAGAAAATGAGATCAAGATAAAAGTTTGAATAAATAAAATAAAAAGGACAAAAAAATGCTAAACCTTGCTTTC
>VZTA01015535.1:61216-95773 GCA_013398855.1 Mohoua ochrocephala | reverse complement strand
CCCCCCCCCACCATACAGATTAGACCCATATTCATATCGCAGCTTGGAGAAAGAAAACCTTCAAGAGGCCTTGCATGGGCCATAGAAGTTTGTAGCTGTGCAAGGCTCATGTGTGTGGTGTCCTTCAGGATTCCCGTGCTGGGGTCTAGGTTCATCCCTGTCCCATCGATTTACCAGTGTGCTCCCTGCCCAGCCCGGGCACCCTGAGCTCTCTCACCACCCACAGCAAGGCCTGGAGCTCCTCCAGAGATACCTGTCTTGAGAGGGGCTGCCTCATACCACTGGCTTCACCAGGAGAAACCCTGGACACTCTGGAAAGTCTGCTCACGTGAGGAGTAGATGTCCCGACCGGAGGCTCCAGGCTCTGTAGAAGGATTTCTACTTGATTTGGTAGCAGCATATACTTTTACTGGTGGAAGTAAAGGTGGAAAACCCAGAACAGTACCATGTTCCTTCTAGATCCCCACTCCCAATGCAAGCTTGAATTTCTTTGACAAGGGCCTCAAAAGTCTTTTTCTCCCCAATGACTTTGTGCAATTTAAATACCCATCTAAAACATTGCAGATGACTTCTACTCCTCATTCAGTTACTATCAAAAGTCTCCATTCTTTTGAAAAATTGGCAGCAAACCTAAGATAAAAATATTGATGTTTAAAAATTTAGTATTTTAAAATATTGAACATTAACATCCTTTTAATGATTTTTAAATTGGATCTAAATCAGGTTAGATATTTTCCTTTTGACACTCACTGATAAAGAGTTACTGCATTGATAGGTTCACAAGAAGAGGCAAGTGGATTTTCTTTCAATTTGTCTTGCCTCCAGCCTTGGATCCCAAAATGGCAGATGGCTGGAAGGCACTGGAGCTCCACTGGGTGAAAAAGCATATTCTCACTACACATGTAAAAACTGTAATAACCAAGCCCCAGAAACCACAAATGCCTGGTTGCAGGTGATGCAGTGCAGAGCTACTAAAGCTGATGCGAGAGAAAGGTAGAGAAGAACTTTGCAGATGATCTTTAAGATATCTCATGGCTCATAAAAATGATCGACTTCAGTGGCATTTTCAATTAATAGATGCACTGATTTTTCCTCTGTACATTTAAGCTGTCAGTATGTACTCCCATAATGACAGGATGAGAGGGATTGGATTTTTTTTCATATTTAAAGTGTAGCTGATTAAAGTTGAAATGGGATCAAGGATATGCTTTTTTACTAATGGAGGTTTTGGATAATAATGACAAGGAGCTTTCAATTGCAAAAGCCAGTGTGATGCCTCACATGTCTGTATTGGATGCAAATCTTGAGAAATGTCCTTGACTAGGGTCATTAAAACGGGTATGATTGGATTTGTGGCATTTTTAATGTAGGCTCAGAAACAAACTGCATTATTATTGAAAGCCTGAGATGAATTTATTGAGATGGTCTGAATAATTTTTCTGAAACAGAAATTCCACAGACAGCTGCTGTCTTTCTCTTAATGAGTTTCAGAATCTGTATAAAGAGGAAACCCAAGTCTTTGTGGAAAGCTCAGAAGAGATGTCTTTCTATCCTGCCTCACAGCCTGTCTCCTGAGAAGCACAACCATCAGCACTGACAATAATAAACACAAAACAGAAGTCTAGATTAAATGTTGTGAATGATCTATGGCCTCGTTTTGCTGGTATGCACCTGAGGCTCAAGACCCTTCTGCAAAATGATGGAAACTCATCTATCTCACGAACAAAAGTTGCGTGCCTACAGTGATTTGAAACAGAAACTGGCTTTATCTGTAAACTTCTGAGGTGGATTTTAAATTTTCCTTAAATTGAAGGTGCTTAGACCTGATACTTTGGCTTAGCACCCTAGGAAAGCTGAGATCCACTGTAAATCAGGTTCCAGGTCAGGTTTATTTTTCTGACATCGTGAGTCTGCAACAGGATGTTGCCATTTGGTAATTTCTAAAGGAAAGATTAGTTGAGATGCTCACAGAGACACTGCAATAATGGTGACATTTATGGGATGGAGAGCCAGCATTATCTCTCACTGGGCATGAATTATAAGCCTGTCTCAGGTTCCAGGGTGCACAGCTGGAAAGGCCACCTTCATTTTCCTCCCTTACTCCCTCTTGGCAGCAGAATAAAGCTGCTTCTCAATGGCGTTTCTGGGGTGACAAGAAAGGTGGTACTTCTATTTTGTAAGATTTCTGCAAATGCCCTGGGTCCATACTATGCATCCTTGGACCTGAGTCTATTCTCAAACCAGCCTTGCCAGACAACCATGTTGTCAGGTCCAGTAAGGGGCATCAACTTTAAAAAACGTTACAGTTCAGACAGGAAGTTCCAGGATTAAGTCATGAAGTTGACCGCTTCCACCTAAGAAGGGTGCATAGGTGGGTATAAGAACTCGGGAATAGGCTCTCAAGAAAAGGGCATTAGAGAGGCAAAGGTGACAGCACATTGTGGAAAAAACATGCATTTCTGCTGTGGCTGTTCAGAAGAGTGCCTGAGATACAGTCAGCTTCTTGGCTCACAGGTTCCAGGGAAATGTTTGCACAGCTGACACGTGGGAGGCAACATGTGGATCTCTGATGGCATAAGCCCAATTGTTTGCATTTATATGTACAAATGTGCCACCTGTCCCCATGAATTTCAGACAGAGTATGTGTTCTGCGAGCTGAGGGAAGGAAGGGGCAATCCCAGTCCATCATATTCGTATTAGAGCACCCATGGTAAAAAAGACTGCAGAACTTAAGCGCAGCCCCCAATATTTGCTCACTGCCTTGTTCTAATCTCTCCCACGAAAGCAGTGCACAGGTGGGGTTCTCAATCACAGTATGCTTCTGCCAATAATATGGTAACACACAGACAGCACTGGTGCAAGGTTGCCCATTAGTGCTGAAGCAAATGTCTGAGGTCAGGCTGTGAGAGAGGTGAGGCTGGAGGAATTCTCCTCCCCTCCAGGGACTGCGGCTGTCAATAGAACTAACAAACTGAATAAAGCAGAAATAACAACCTGCAGTCCTTCCTGCTGAAATGAAGATTTCAATAACCTGTGCTGCAAATGGCAATAATAAGCAGCCTCTTCTGTTTTGAACCATTAGGATAGAACATGCCAGGGGTAGAAATCAGTCCTTAGAGCGATTGCTTAGATTAAAAGGCTTGCGCAAAGCTGGAGTGAGGGAGGTTTACTTTCCTCCCAAGCCAAGCAAGCAGAAAGGCAAACAGGGGTTTGACTGTTTCCAGGCAAATCAGCCTGTTTTAATCACCCTCCTTCTCCTTTTCAGTGCGTTCAGGGGAGTTCCTTTGCGCACATCGGCGTGCGCTCTCCTGTGCCGGACCCCGGGTCCATGACTCAGAGAGCACGCACTCCACGCGTGACCAAAGAGCAGATCCAGCACCAAACATGGGGGGGGGGAAGGAAAAACAGGGAGGGAGGCCCGAAACCTCCAATCTGACACGCTCAGAAAGTTGCTGGTTGGCATGGAGTGATGCCACTGGCACTAGGGAAGCAGCTTTCTCTCGCAGTTTCTCTCAGGTTTATTGGGAAGATTATTAAAACATCTTCATTTAAAAATATTTGGCAGGGACTTCTGCATAAGTCAAGAGGACGTTTCTGCCCATATCGCTTCAGACAGAGAAAAGAGAGTTTAAAGGGAAAAAACAAGCAAAACCCCATCGACTTTCCTCATGGCTACTAAAAAGGGTCTTGAAAGAGCTCGTCTTGTGAGTGAGAGGGACATCAAGAAGTACTCCTTGGCCTTAGACAGGTAACACAACTCTTTGCTTCCTTCATTGCCATTTCTGTGTCAGAGCAATACGAGCTCACCGATCTGCCAACCGGCTGCAGGAGTAGAAGTCTGGAGAGTTTCGCTGTGGATAAATTTTACTACTTTCAAAATGTTTTGTTCAACTTTTTCCTTCCCGAACTTTCTTATTAGATATTTGAAGCATTTACTAGACAGCAGTCTGATGTGTCTGTGTCTGTGATGGATTGAACCAATCTACTGTTGAAGCAAGTGTCTCCTGCTATGTATTTTATAAGCTTAGTAGATTTATTGTAGGATGCAAAACCTCATGGATTATGCTGCAATTTTAGGCTGAATTATAATCGTGCTATTGACACCATGTTTGACTCAAGGCTCCTTCATGCTTGAATGTCTAAATTATCCATTTGGCTTGAAAGAAAGGTGATGCTTTATTCTTGTGGATAGTCTATTGGACTTAGAGTTAATGTACCTCTTGTGTGCCAGAGGTCCTGTGAGTAAATGCTTGCTAGAGTGAGGAAAGATCCTCTGAAAACATATGATATACTGTAGATTGGGTAAAAAAAATGAATATAAATGTCTATCACGAAATACTTTTGCAGTTTAACTTATTTTCATTCTTCCTCTTGACTCAGACTAGCAAGCATTTTTAAAAGAAAATAGCTGCTCAGTTACAGCTTAGCACCTCTTGACATTTCCATTATCTCATTGGTTTTCAGGTTATTTATTGCTTGGCTCTCTTAAAACATGTGGGACAGAAACTTGGCGTAAACACTGTCAGTTCAAATGGAAATCTGTCTCTTCGTGTTCTTATACTGGGGTCAGTGCCATCGTATTTTAGTCGATTGAATGTCTGGGTTATTATTTAAATATTATTACATGGCTCCATAAATATAGCTGGCACTGCCCAAAATTACTTCTGTGGTAATATTTATATTTCAAAAAGATCCCATATGATTCTGCAGTTCATTTTAGTTATCGAAGACACTCAGTGCTTTTTTGAAAGTTTGCAGTTTTGTGGGCACGGCTTCAGTGCTTGAGGTCCTTTGGCCCCTTGCAACCTCTGGACACAAAGGACAACTCTGGGCAAACCCATTTTATGGTCCCCTGAGACAGGGACAGTTGTTAGGCTGCCTTGCGAGGAAGCATTTTTTTCCCTGGATCAGCAGTAATGGGGAATATCCCTGGTAAGAAGAGGGATAGGATGCACACTGGGGGCAAGAATCCCTGTCAGTTGATCCTCCCATCTGAGAGCTGACTCATGTTCTGAAGGAGTCAATTTTTTTCTGATAATTATTTCTTAATTTAGGATTGAAATTAGTTGGGGTGAATTTCTGCAGCAATTGCAATTGTTGGGCTGGTGCTGCAGCTACATGCAATAGCCCCTGGGCTGGAGGGCTCTACAGTGGTGGTCCCGAGGTGGCTGAGTGATGCAGGTGGTAACAGCTCTCCAAAACAAAGAAGACTTGTCATCCAGCCATGTGGCTTTTGTGCTGCATCTCCATTTTGCTTTTTCTGCCAGATGAAATTTGATTACTTGCACAACCTAATTACTCTGTTCCAGAAATAACCAGAAATGGGGGCTGAGAGCCAGAGTCTCCCTCCTGTTGGAAAGAGCTGGTAGCACAGGGGAAGCCCTTGCCCTGCTCCCCATTGCATCCAGCAGCTTGGGAGACCACAGCACCAAACATGGTGTCAGTCAGTGACCCGGGGTGCCAGTCAGTGACCCAGGGTGCCAGCCTGTGAGCCACAGCCAGCCCATGAGGGGATGCAGCCCTCTGGGCCTGGGCTCACAGAGCAGCTGCCTGCACAGCTACAGGTGTCCTAAGCCAATGGCAGCAATAGGCTCACCTTAGCCTTTGGTATAAATCACCACATTTTTCTGTTCCCCATGTGTAGCCTTAATGAACAGCTCTAATGCTTTCAACAGAATTTATTTTGCACACAGATTGCCATTTCTTTGTCATCCCTCAGCCTCTTCCTTTTAATAAATGCCATCATTACAGTACACAGGGGACAAAACTGGTTTTATCTTGACCATGTGAGTAGGAAGCCTGAAAGGGTTGTGGAGGAGAGTGTTTTGCACATGCCAGACCTGTCTGTAGTCACCAGCGGGTTTGGATGCATTACGGTTTCCCATATCTAACTTGAAATGCTTACAAGGGGATGGGCTTCAACTGAGCCCTGGGGAAGGCAGATCAGTTGTAGGTTTAGGTTTGTAGTACAACTCACATTGGGAGGGACCTTAAGAAGGTCTCTGGTCCAGCCAAGAGTTGCTCAGGGCTGTCTCCAGTCTAGTCTCGAAAAGTCTCTCAGGATAGAAACTCCACAACCTTTCTGGGTAGTCTGCTTCAATATGGAATTAACTTCACAGTCTTTTTTTCCTTATATTCAATTGGAGCTCGTTTCAATTTATGACCAATGACTTCATCCTTCTTTCATGTAGAGCAATAAATCTCCATCTTCTCAATAGCCTCCTCAAGAATATTGGCAGGTTGCATCTAGGTGCTCAGAGACTCCCTTTGTCCTGGACGAAAATCCAGTCCCCACAGATGTGCTCCAGCTTTAATTATCCTGGTCACCCTCTGCTGAACCTGCACTGGTTTACTGATCTTTCCTGTACTGAGGACCCCAAAGATGGACACAATATTGCAGATGTGGTCTCACAAATCTGTCTGTCCCAGGTGCAGGACTTTACATTTGTTCTTGTGAAATTATGGATGGCTCCTGTTGAGCTCTTCCTCCAGACTCCTTATGGCAGCCTTGCCCTCCAATCCATCAGCTGCACCTCCAGGTTGGCATCATCTGCCAACGTGATCAGGGTGCACTGCACCTCCTCCTCCAGGTAACAGAGGAAGGCATTACACAGGATGGGTCTCAGGACAGGACACCATTTCCCACCAGACTTGAGGAAAGTTCTGAACGATAATGGTTACAGGGTCTGAAGCTGAGCACTCAGATCCTCCTGCTTCACGCAAAAAGTGTTGTCTGTAAGTCATATATCATCTGTCTTTAAACTAGGTCTGAACTAGGTGCCTAAGATAGTTTTGTATGGTCTTTTCACAGTCAGTGGTGGTATTAAGAGAGCATAAGTTCTTCTAATGATTAATCATTTATATTCTATTTTTTCTATTTGCTATCACCTATATAGTGATCTAGATAACCACTTATCACAGTCAAGGTGACGGCTTGACCAAATTCCTCAAGTTTCCATGAATGAAGACAGGCCAGATTATTTTATTTCTTGCTGGCAACAGATCAGTGTAATATTGACCAGAAATATTCACTATCCCACTTCATAAATCAGTGAATTTGCATCTGATTGTGCCAGCTATGCCATGAGCTAGATTTTGGGTTGATCCAGCATGGATTTCTTATTATGTTCTTTATATGTCTGTATAGTGGGATTTCGAATACCATCACACAAGTGAAACTCAAGGTTTTAAGTCTCAGGGTTTTGGTTTCTATTTTGTCTCTGAGTCAAGAGACAAGGTGGGGAAAAAACCAGGGGTGGGTAATGCTGAAAGCAGGAAAGTCGTGTGGAAATGTTGGGGTTTGTCTTCATGCAAAAGTTTTTGACACAGGGCATTAACATGACCAGCAGATATTCCTGTCTATAGGCCTTAGACTCATAATTGGTTCCTGTCTGCCAGGCTCATACCAGCAGGCACAAAGTTTGAAGCGAACCTGGGAGATGATTTCTTCAGGTGAAGAGTGATTTTCTATAGCAAGCACATAGGGAATATTTTCTTCTTTTTCTTCTTCTTTCTTCCTTCCTGCAGGCGATATGAAAACTCTTATGAGATCAAAGAGTCCTCATCAAATAGAGGCTTTCCACCACTCCTTATCCTTTACAGGATCAATTCCCAGGAAGGTAATAGGTGTTTCTTGTGATTTCTGGACTATTTTTAGCTGAGGACCCTATGGTTATGTCTCCTTTGCACTGGCTTGCCAGCTGGTCCCAGTAGCACGCAGTACCTTAGCAGACTCAGCAAACCCAATCCCACCGCCTTTGTCCTCCTGCAGGTGACATAAGGACTCTGCAGAGAGGACCGTGTCTGCCCAGTACTGGCCATTTGCCATCTCCATTATGCCCACTTCGGTTTTGGCCACTTCATCTGAGAAAGGAAATTAGAACTAAGGTAGTAAGTGGTATGAAACAGAAATCAAATAGCTAGGGCATCAGCTCAGAAAATTGATGGTTCGGAGGTATAACAATGATACATAAAATCATGAATGATGTGAGGCAGGTAAACAGGGAATAGTCATTCATTATTTTGAACAATACAAGAACTAATTAAAATAGCAGGCAGACAGCTTCAGAGTGACAAAAGACACATTATTTTTACACACATCATAATTAAATTGTAGAACCCAATACTTTCAAGTCAGCTGGGTTTGTGGAATAAGGATCTGTAAAGAGATGTTGGACAGGAGCTCTGGTTCAGAACTGGGGAGCAGTAACTCTCTGGGCATGTTCCTCTTTGGTACTTTGACCTTATGTATTCCTTCACGCTCATGACAGAATTTGGATACTTGGCTACATGCACCTCTGGTCTGTCTCCAGGCAGCTATTGTTCTAGTGTTGTGTAGAAGGAAAATTATTGACAATACCTTTATGCATACAGGGCCAGGCCCTCAAACTGAGGCCAAAAAAAATAACTAAGGTATGAATTCCTATCTACTAGACATCTATGTATGAAAATACATAAATATTTGCCTTTATTTTGTGCCCACAGTAAGGAAAAGGAGAAACTGGACAGCCAGGCTATTAACAGGGTCTGAAATGCCTTGGAAATATTCAAGATTGGTATATCAATTGAAATCGGAGTGGTGCCAGCATAAGGGAGGTGACTATGTCTTTGATAAATTTTTCTCTGAAGGCAGTTTCATTATCCTTTCAGGCACCAGAAAATTACTATTTTCCCTTATGAAGGAGATGATCTCCTGTGGAAACTGCAGTGATTCCACATTTTCCTCTTTTGACTGGGGAACTCATAATGGTCTAGGAGGATAGCAATTATTCCCATAAGCCTGCAGATCAAGGCACCCAGCAGATCAAGTGAAAATAAACAGAAAGGAAGTTGTAATAAAAAGCTATCGCTAATGATTTGTGTGGAATCTGCAATATGTATTAATATTTTCTGCTTCCCCCTTCCGGGCATGACTCAGTAGGAGCCCTTCAGTGACATTCCCCTGACTATCTTTTTTACAAAGGAAAGAGAATTTGAAAGAGCGAAAAGATTATTTTTTAATCTGTGACTCTGCAATATGCTGGCACAGAGATCTGATGCTCAAAGGCTACATCTTGCTCTAAAACTCTATGAAGGGGTTTCTGGTCTAACAGAGCTGATCTTTGCACCTTAAGCTTTTGATTCACACTTTTATAAAACTGCCTCTTAGATTCTTAGATTCTTTTAAATAGTGGCAGGCAGCTTTTGAAAGGGAAAAATAATGGTTACGTACAGGAGCTGGCAGGAGTTTTCCCAGCTCATCAGGCCAGATGCTGTTCTGCAAATTCAAAGGCAGCAGTGAATGCCTGCCACCTCTGGCAACTGGGGCACTTTTATTTAGGTACCCTTTAGACAGAAAAATGTGACATTTGTGGGTTTTTGCTGTCTCTGTTTGCTTTTGCATCTGTCCAGCAAGATCTGCAGACAGTGCTTTCCTGCCCCTCAGTGATGCCCCGAGGCTTTGTTAGTTGACAGAGGGACTGGAAGACAAAAAACAAAAGGGAGTGAGATCACAGAGTGACCTATTTTGTTAACAGCAAGGAAAGGACTTGGTGGCTCAGAATCTGCAGTGGTAATTTTGGCATTCCTGCCTGAGAGGCTGTTGAGCTGATCATGACTCATGTCATTAAGATGATTTTAATGTTCAATGCCAGCTGATGAAAATTGAGGTAAGGGGAAATTAATTTTACATGCAAACTGTAGAAAGGCATTGGAAGTTAACTCCAGAGAGAGATCATGAGAAAGAAAATCTTGCCTGCCCTGATCTCCAGGGGAGAGTGAGAGAACTACAGCATTTTATTCAGCCATCTGGAAGGAATTAATTTGTGGTACCTTCTGTGTCTAATTCATCAGGAAAATATTGTACAAAAATGACACAGTGCACATGAGCAACCTGATAAATGTAAAACTAAAGGACTGGAGAAGGACTGGCTGGTGGGGACCCCAGCTGCCAGATGGGCAACTCACGCCCCAGACAGTCCAGCTCCCATTTATTTGTTGTTGTGAAGAAAATAAAGGAAAATGCTGACAAAATGACTAAGAAGACTCACTGTCTCCAATCACCATGCATTAAATCTGACCAGTTGCTCTTTCACACAAGCTCCTCACGTACAGGGGGAATCAGTCACCTCTGCTGAGCAAACAGAGACCACATGGTAACCTGGCTGGGAAACGGGCTGACTCAGGGGAACATCTCACCCTTGGAACATCTCAATAATATTTACAGAACCAAATCCACACTGATTATCTCCAGTTGCAGGGTTTGGCTGCCAAGGTGGGTCTTCTTTCCCCAGTACCTCTGTGGTGTTGATGAACATAAAAGGCCAAGGCATCCACAGCTCTGCAGGTGCCCACAGTGTGGGCACAGCTCTTGCCCACCAGTGTGGGGCATCTGGCAGGACTTCAGACATGCTGAGCAGCTGCAACCCCCTCAGGCTGCCCAGAAAAAGCAGCTGGAAAAAGCTCGTGATTTCAGTACAGTTTTTTTCTTGACATTGACTACTGCAGGTTGGCAGCCACCAGCTGATTTCTTTCCAGTGAGATTTTAGGCATCTTGACACTTCTGTAAACAGTGCAGACACTACAAAAAGTCACCAGGATTCTTGTTGCTTCCTGGAACACAGGTTTCCTTCACTCAGCTGAGGAAACAGTTCTTCCTGGTCCCAGAGAAAAGTCTGAAGTCAAAATGGGGAAAAGTCACTGGGGCAGCTAAGCCCAGTCCCGCATCCTGCCCCCAGGCTAATTCAGACTTGAAAAAAAAGCGGTGAAGTTTGCTGTGTTCCTGGGTAGCCCCTGCACACACAGACCTCAAAGAGCTGCAACATATGGTTATATGGACGTTGTGTGAGTGCATCTTGGCAGCATTCATCTTCTGGTGCCACAGTCTCACACTGTGATCGCACCAGGAGTACCTCTGGCAACAAGTGCTGCATTGGGAGACCCAGAATGGTTTCAAGTCAGGCCTCCTGGGAGGAGGTTTAGAGGGGGGTTTTGGGTTTTTTTGGGGGCTCTTTTCTGTTGAGAGATAAGGAGAAGGGAACATCCTTGCTCACCAAACCTTGGGGCCTCCCCTGAGGGATTCTCTGAGTTGCTCTGCTGAGAGCACCAGACGTCGTGGTCATCCAGGAGCTTCGACAGTTGCAGTGCAATGTGCTTGGCCCCGGAACTCTCTACCCTCACCCCGTATTTCCTGTGCAGGAACCCTGAGAGGGACAACACTGAGGTTTTGTGGCAGAGCACACTTGGCTGAGAAATCACCTTGTGATGGAGCAATGCTCAAAGAACCAATTCTGCTGGACTTCTCACCATTCCACGAAATCAGTGGCACAAAGGGTTCAGCATACTATGGAGAATTGATTTCTTTGATTTTTTAAATACCTTTGAGATTTTTTGGCTAATATTTTCTGTGCTCAGGCTCTGCTGGAATATTGGTAGATTTTGTACCTATGTGGAAATTTGAGATAAAACAGTTCTGTGTGCAAAGAGAGGAGAGAAATATCTTTAGCCGATTATATTTAAGAAAAAGAAGTTTGGGGTGGTTTTTTGACTACTCTTCCTGACAAAGCTGTTGGGAATAAAATCCTGATTTTTTTAGCAGAATTTTCTCCATGTTATGCTGAGTTTGGTAGCTATTTGCTCGAGGTATAACTTTTCCAAAGTCATGTGGTGGGCATGAGATGCACAGGTTAAGAAAGCCACCCTCTGCTTCATAAACTGCTAAATGATGTAGGAGAGCCCAAAGAGCCGGGAAACACAGCCGGAACACTCATTTCATGGGCAGCTCCCTCCCACAGAGCCTTGCTTGTGCGAGGAAGCCTCTTCTGTGTCCTGCTCTGCTGTTCCCAATGCTGCTTTTATCCTTTGAAAGCTTAATTACATCGTTTCTGGGGCTGTAGGGCTAGACGCCCGAATAACCAGGGTTTTTCTTTTTTAACCTTCTGTTTCTTTCTATCCCAAAGGATGAGCTGGCATCAGAAGATTTCAAATGAAGAGAGGCAGCAGCAGGAAGCAGAAGTCACAGGAGCTAATCCAGCGTATCACTGTCACAGCTACTCACAGGCCTATGAGAACAGAAAGAGGGAGCAGCATCAAGCCAGGAGGAAGCTCTGTGTAGCATCAGTAATTTGCACCTTCTTCATGATTGCTGAGCTAACAGGGGAGTATGTGTGTTCAAAAAGAGCCCAGTCAGGTGCCCAGCACAGCCACATTCTTCCCTCCACTCAGACTGCAGGGACCATGGTGACAGGAGTGAACCCACGTGGCATTAAATAGCTCTCCTTTGTCCCCGGTCATTAAAAGAATTGGGGGTGGGGGGAGAGAGTTGAAGTGAAATAATCAAAATATTTTCATATATTCATTCAAGGATTGCATCTGGGAAGGAATACAAAGATCAGTTAATGGTCTGAACTGTTCTTCCAGGTCTTTAAGCTTGACTAGAAGTGACTAGCATGTCTAAGCATCATGTCACAAGAGGTTTCTAATAAATTGGGTTACATTCTTGCTAAAAGATTAAAAGATTTTACATATTTATCCAGGCCAATGAGACCTCAGCACTGATGGAGGCTGCTAGCAGCAGGATCTGAAAATAAATGCAAGAGTCTTTACAAAATCCAGGGAAATCCAGGGCCAGATTCACCATCTGTTTTTCTACAGTTAAGTCAATGTATTTATATCAGGGCACGTTTATCTTTTAAATTGGCCTGCTGGTGTGTCTCTGGATCAATGGAAGATTATTCCCCTACCTAATTAGCTTTCACTTCTGGACCCACCCTACAGTATCCAATATAAGTATTTGGCTTGCTCATAGAGCATCAGCTTTCATTTTGTCTCACTGATCTGCTCTCTCCCTGGATTCTGTGATATTTATATCCACCTGATAGTTCCTGGCTCTTTAATTTGCCCTTTTCTGCAGTGAGCTGAGGTAAGGGAAGGCATGAGGAATCCCACAGACTTTTGCCGCATGTGTTCCAGCCGATGTAACAAAAATCAGCCAGGAAGGCCTCTGAAACCCATATTTTCCCAGCTCAGACATCTCTGGAGCCCCATGAAAATGAAACAGAAAGGCTTTGTCTTCCCCGCAGGTGAGAAGTGGAGGCACTGAAAGATTTGCTGCATTTCTGCCTTCTCCCTGGCTGCCAAACCCAGCAGGGACTTCTCCAGCTCTTCCCTCCCAAGTGCTCCCTCTGCATGAAGCCCCGTTGTTCGTGGGTCACGTGCGTTTCCCCCATGACAACCGGTGCATGCTGCTAATCCCCATGCAGTAATTTCCAGTGCCAGAAGTAATGCATTATTAACAAAACCATATAATCAGTAGGCTTAAGTTTGGTGAATGCAGCTATGCTGGAGGATAATTGGAAGGACAGATGATATGCTAACTAAATGTTTCGTTTTGCTAATGAATCATGCAGCTTTTTTGCAGTGACGGCTTAAGTAACAGGCTTGAAGATCATTTTGCTTCAGACCATTAAACTTTGACAAACCAGTTATTAACTGCAGTTACAGACAGCTCTCTGTGGAGATTTTTGTAATTATGAACCATACATTTAATTTTTTTAATCATTAGGCAAGACTGCTGTGCCTGATGATTGACCATTGAGTGACTGACAATTTCTACTGCTTGTGGTCTATAAAGCTATAAACATCCATTATAGGGAATGTAAGTCTTAAAGGCCACTTGTTGGGAGTATTGATAAAAAGCTGTAAAAGCCTAGAACTAGTACACAGGTTTTACTCCTGAAGATAAAGAATATCCTCCCGTCCCCTCCTTGCCCTCTAAGGGCAAACAGCTTCCGTAGGCATTATTATGCTAAACAGAAGAAACAAAGCTGCATCACTCTCAGAGAGGTTATGCTTCTTTGAATGCCTAGATCTTGCCTAGATATTTTTTCTCAAACCATCTGTGCTGGCCATTACTGCTTTCCCAAATGGGGCACTGCTGGTTGAGCCTGATACACCACCAACTCCCTCTGAAAGACAATTATCTTCTGTTCTTCCAAGGCAGATCCATCACAATTTCCATAGACTTGGAGATATCAGCCAGACCAATACCACCCTGTGTGAAGCCCAGATATGAAAGTGATTTCCAATGATTTTTGGTGGTTAGGGACCAAATGTGGATTTCAAAGTACTCCACTTCCACTCGAGCGGTAGAAAGAAAGACAAACCCTGCATGTGGCCTCATGTCAGAGCAGAACATAAAAACTTGATCAGTGAGGCAAGTTCTTAAGTCAAGCAGACTGAGATCTCTGAAACTCACCTGAGGCACTAGTTATGCCAGCAATACATAAAATAATAATTTGCAAACATTTTTCAAAGACAGCAGGCTAGAAGCAAGCTTTTGAAATGCTGTCCCACAGAACATGGAAATAGAGTATATAAAATGCAACAGGGTTTTGCCCACAGCTTGTGATCTACGTATTTGTTTGCTGAAAGATACCTGATGCCTGGCTTGTTAACATCTGGGCGCTGCCAGACAAGCCTTCTTCCCCCTGCTATGCAAAACTGCCTCCCTCTTGAGACACACTTAGCCTGCAGACAGTGAAAGCCTAAGAGATGTGCCATGACCAAAAAGTATCTGTGCATTTATACTCGAGCACGTGCTGGGAAATACTTATTCTGATGAATTTTTCATTTGACTGCAAGGAATGAGATGCACCCAAATTGTGCAGCCACACTTTCTCCCTTTAGGGAAGTAACTTTGAGCAAAATTCTGCGCTAAAAAAACTTACAGTGTTACGTATTCTAATCTAAAATATGCGTACAGGAGGAAATTAAACAAACAGTCGACCCTGCTGGCATGAAAATGCTCCAGCTATAAGGAAACAAGAGATATATCTACATGTCCTTTTGGCAGTGGTATGCTGCCAAAGATTTGAATGAGGCATTTTATGATGTTTTTCAGGATTCATTGATTCTCATATGGGTTGTGGTCAGGAGAAACGAGTGAGCTGAAATTAATTAAATGACTGAAGAATGGAAATGTATTGCCAAATGCAGAAACTAGGTGTTTTGGCTCTATTATTTCACATGTCTACTTTTCTACATTTGCCCTCTGATGAAAAGACTCCCTTGCTGTAATGAGTTGGAAGTACAGTGTCCTGCCTGGGATCCTTGTCTTCTCCTGCAGCCACCAGCAGCTGGGGCAGTTTAAAACAAACTTTTAGTTTATTTGGATTTGCCTTTAGCCCTGAGACATGGTTAGAAGAATTTGGCAAAATAATGATATTTGGCTTATTGAGTAAAAGAAACATGAATTAAAAAAACCCAAAATGTTTTGAATTTGGGGGGTTTTTTTTCTTCAGAATCCACATAAATCCAAAGCCACACAGAGTCAAATGATATTCAGCCACATTTTTTGAGCTCTGGCAGGAAAATTAAGTCATGCATTACAGATTCAAGATGAGAGATTAGTCCTGAGAACAGAACATTTTTCTCTATGCCCTCACTAAAATGGTTGATTGCTTATCACCGTTCTTCTACTGGGACCGTTCCGTGTATTCCTGTTTTAGTGTTGCCTGTGACAAATAACCGCTCAGGCAGCAGGAAGAACATGCATATTTTCCTGTAACAAATAGGAAATGAATCCCATAAGCTAGGTCTCCGAGCTGTTGTACATACATAAAAATATCAGTGTTCTGTGAAAAGATAGTGGGAGGATACTGGAAATGTGATTCCTAATATGGCTTTTCACAAAAAATCAGATATTTAAATAGTCAAACAGTCCAATAGTAATATAACTACAGAACTAACGTATCACAACTCTTATTGTTCTTAGGTCTCTCTCTAACAAAGAAATCTGGCTTATGTATTTCTATTAATTCATACCTTTCACTGCTTGAGTGAGGTACAAAATGAAATTATCTTTGAAGAGGTTTGGGTCTTGTGTATGATGATTGAAAATTGAGTGTTCCCTTTGATTCTCAGCAAAACAGGTCATGAGTTTGATCTGGTTGGCTCAAACTTCTGACCAGAGCCGTGATCCGGACGCGTGTTTCACACAGGTGGGCAGATCGCCGGGAGCCTGGCGGTGGTCACCGACGCGGCACACGTCCTGGTGGACCTGACAAGCTTCCTGATCAGCCTCTTCTCGCTGTGGCTCACCTCCAAACCTCCTACCAAACAGCTGACTTTTGGGTGGCACCGGGCAGGTAGGAAACATGCCATAGCATGAACATGTGGAACGGGAAAGGGAAGTTATCACAGTCAGGGAATGGAGACCATGCTGATGTCCAACACAGGTCTGCAGGCATTGATAGACAGCGCACTAATGCTCCCACAGCCTCTCAGGACACACAACAGAGAAAGACAGTGATACTTAAAAGCATGTCTTTCAGTTCATTATTTACCATCGTTTTGGGCTGGTGCTAACTTTGGTTGAAATAACAACAACTTCTTTCAGTGACTTGAATGTGTGGAGGACTGAGCTCTCAATCTGTTATGAAACACAGGTTTCTATAAAAGCAACAATAACCATAAAAATGAGGGTTTGCTCCATTTCTAAAGCAAATGATTAAATTATTTTTAGAAGTCAACAATGTTACATTCGTAGAAAAGTGAGATCCTTTAACATTTACCCTTTCCTAGATTCTCTTCTTTCATATCTCTTTATCGCTGTTGGTTTTTATCAGATGCAAACACAGGCAGGTTTTTTAAGTACTCTGTCCTCAACCTAAAACAATCAATTTACAGATGATACCTAATACCAAAAGCCTGACAATCAAACAAAAGTGTTTTACAAAAAGGCACTAGCAAAATATTAACCATGAGAATGATTTTCTGGGCGTATGAGTCTGTTCAAGATTTAGACACGTAAATATCAATGCCCATGTACATGAACACCTTTAAGCACAGGGTCCAGGTCTCTGATACATTCAACAGAAATCTCGACTCCATTCAGCCTCCTAAACATGGAAGTCCAGTGTTACATCTCTAGGATGTTTGAGGTTCATGCATGGGAATGGCAGCTATTGCACAAGACCTACAGGAGACTGCACAGGGTGCCAAGCACAAGACCACGGCATGTCAAATGTGACCAGACACTCACAGTTAAGAACGCAGTATTTGTTCCCAGTCAGTCAATGGAGTCTGTGTCAATTCTGTGTCAACTGTGTCAATCACCATTAATTTGATGTCCATTGACACCAGGGGGAGCTTAGACACCTAATTAATGCCTACAGGAAGACAATTTAGTTGTCTCTGTCTGAAAGTGAATCTCGTGCTGGATGTCTCAGGGCTCAGTTTTGTTGCTTATGTGTAAATGATTTGTGCTGTTTGAAACCCGGTTGCCGCTCTATGGGTCAATTCTACACCTTGTGTCAAGCCATACACGGAGGTGTTGGTGTATCTCAAATGACTGTAGACACCTGTGCACCTGTACCAAGGACTCAGAAGATAAATGCTTCAAGGATGTTCAGTAGGAAGGTCCAGAAACCGTTTCTGACTCAGATGTCTGTAGGCCAAGGTTGGTTGTAGCTGCAGAAAGTACCAGGGAAGACACATGCCATACTCGTCCTGTCTTTCTGTAGCTCCCTGAGTGTATTCTACCAGCTCTGCTGGAAACAGGCTGCTGGGTGAGTGGGAGCTTCAGTACGGCTCAAGCATGGCTGGCATTCTATAGACAACACACAGCTGAATTTTGCAGCCTTAGCAAACAACTACTTAGCATCAGTTGAGCCACCATTACTTTTTATGTTTATGATCTCTTAGCCTGGGGGAAAAAAAAGTGAGAGACCTCTCTTGCTGATGTAGGCAGGTTCAGCCACTTCATGTAACTTCATCCTCAGTCTGAACTAGATTATTTGTATTTTGTCATTGCAACGCAGAACTTCGAAACCAATCCTTTACTGCCTTTTTATCCTGGTAGCAAAGAGAGCCTTGCATCAAATGTTAGAAGCTATTTAATTGCATTCTGTGATTGTTATCCTGTTTCTTGCTTATTTTCCTGGCTATGGTTTCAGTTTAATATGCAGGTGTGTACCTTAATAGAGTAGCCGAGGGCAGTCAGGTGGCAAAGTCACTCTTCACTGACTACCAAGGTCTTGCAGGTGCAGCCCTCCATGACACTGGAAGCTGTTCCTTCACTGCTTCTCTCAGACTGATAGATATTGTCATGAAAAGACTCTGTATGGCAGTGCTCAGGTTTAGCAGAAGCCATCTGAATGCCTCCTGCCCTCCATGCCAAAGCAGTGCAGCTACTTTCAGCAACACAGAAAAATAAGACTGATAGTGTGAGCCAAACTATTTCCAGGTACAAGAACTCTCTTGCACCTTAATTTCCCTCAGCTGTGACTCAGAGATTCCCACACAATCCTACACTATTGTTTGCTGTGCTCTGTAAGTGCTAGTAGTTCCAAAAAAAGGTAACTGAGAACATCTTGAGTGAAGCATTTAGTGCTGCTGAACTGGTCTGTAAGCTTAGCTAAACTTCTGCTAAGATGCTCCATTGAAAAGTGATATGTAAAGATGACCGCTAATATGTTCTGTTGTGGAAGACACACATGAATCCACACAGGTGGGTGCGTGTGTTCACAAGAGCTCTTGGCTGCTTTCATGCCAATGGCGGCACAGCCATCAACACCTTCAGCTGGGCCACGTTTGCAGGGTTTCAACCTGTAACTTGCAGAAAAAGATTGTGTTATTTATGTTTGCTTCTATCTGCTTTTAAGCAAAACTGGATTCCCCTGTTGGTGCACTTCCATTTATTATTTGCCAGTTTTAGGCAAAACAGTTATTTGATAAGCTTTTGCAGCCTGCAAAAGGGGTGATCCTCATAAAATTATATTAAAAATCATAAGCTGTTTTAATGGATTGTCAGTGGAGGTCTGTGCAAATGCTTTCTGGCTGTCTACTGCCTTTCACTTTACTGTGAGCTTGCATTTTCTTTGGTATCTTCTCAGTTGTGCTCATTTACCCATTCAAGTCACATGGCAATTACTAGTCCCACATCCTATTAAAAGCATGCTGCACGTTCATATGCACTTCCCCGGACCTCTCCTATAACAGTGCAATAAAAGGTGGCCTTGGGGACTGGATTTATTTGAGCCCAACTCAAAGCCAATAGAGACAAAATTAAATTTTGCTACCCCGGGGAAAAAATAACTTCTTTTGTTCTCATCACAGCTGGTGGCACAAAAAATGATTTTGTGGCATTGGCAGGATGAGTTCCAGGATGAGTTTTGCTGACAGGACCTCGTTGGGGGCTGCTACTGTCTTTCGGAAGTGTGAAGTGGTGAGAGGTGTGCAGAAACAGGGGAGGCTAATGGAGGGGGATTATGTCTGACAGTGGCTTTGGGTGAGCTGTGCCTCTCTCCTTCCTTCTCCTGTGCCTTCTCCTTCCTTCTCAGCTCCTGTGATGAAGATAATCTTGTCGGGGGAGGAGGGCTGGTCTTTGTGGGTTTCGCACCACACTGTCAGGACCAGGCAAACTCCTTTTGCTCCTCCCAGAACTCCCCAAATAATCTTTTACATCTCTCCAATTTCTTAGAATGTTGCCTGAACTAAGCACTGGAAAGGGGACAGAAGCAGGAGCAGGTAGAACAGGGTCAGGCCACCACATGCATAAGGCCACCCTGGACAGCCACTGGATTTGCTATGATCAGAACGGAGGTTGGCCCATTCTTTGTGAGCATCAAGACTGGCAGCATACAAGAAGCAGCTCTCCTGTCTATAATGCTCACAAACCTGCAACCATCACCATCAACCTCTTAAAATTTCTTGCATTCCTATTCTGACTGTTAAAATCAGATTTTTTTAATACCTAGAAATTCTGGGAGCTTTGATGTCTATGACAATTATTTGGATGGTGACCGGTGTGTTGACATATTTGGCTTGCATGAGGCTGCTACGCCCGGATTACGATATTGATGCTACAGTGATGCTCATTACCTCTGCTTGCGCCGTGCTTGCCAACATCCTGTAAGTTATTTTGTTCTTCTCTCATATGACATTTGAACCTTGGACCTGCTGCTGTAATTCAATAAAAAAACTATAGAGAGATAATGGCCTCAAAAATATTAAGTGTTTATGAGTTCCATGAGGATATGGAAAGGGGTCAAAACAAGAGGTCCTGCTTCTCATTGAAAGTTGCAGTTGCTTTCCTCCTTTCTGTTAGCTGCCACACTGGGAAGGCAAATTACAAATGTACAAACCCCAGGAAAAGATTATTTCCATCTCACTTTTTATTAGATGTCAGAATATTCAAGAACTCTATAGAAAACGAGGCCTCAATAATTATCCCATTCACAGACTTTCTTGATTATGCAAACCACTGAAAACCTAAGAATTATCTGCTCAGCCACTCTGCATTTCTACTTAATGTGTCAGATTTTACTGCTCAGCATTCAGAAGTGAGAGGGGCGATGATGTGTACGACCTCACTGCTTTCAGGGATGCAGTATATCCACTGATACTTGCAGCTTTGCCTCTCTTGCAGACTAAGCCTGATCCTGCACCAGACTGGCCACGGGCACAGCCATGGGGCAAAAGCCAGGGAACGCGCGTCAGCCCCTCTGGAAAAGCCAGCTCTGAGCAACGCCAGCCTGCGGGCAGCCTTTGTGCATGCCATTGGAGATCTGTTCCAGAGTATTAGTGTGCTAATTAGTGCACTTATAATCTTCTTTAAGGTTGGTTTCATTAGTTCATGTGCCTTCCTTGCAATCAAGGATAAGTGCTATTTTCAGAGCGTTGTGACACTAGGTACTGTGTAAATATTTTCTCTGTCTTAATCATACACATTGTAATTGTGTCAAAGAGAATTATACTTTTTCTTGGGAACTGAAATGACTGTTGAGAGTGTAATCCTTGCTTCTTGGTGTTTCACCTGGATGCTTTGGTGTCTCTCCCTTTCTTCATCTGTAGCACCTTTGTTCCCCGTGCTGAGGCTCTCTAACTGGCAAAGGAGGCCAGCACTCATTCTGTACTAGATGAATGGAATATATTATTCTTTCATGTTAACTAATTAAAAATGACAATAACCAAAAATAATGAAATTGACAAAGTGGTGTGTTCATATTTTTCTAGCCACAGTACAAAATAGCTGACCCAATCTGCACATTTGTGTTTTCCATCTTTGTTTTGGCAACTACCATCCCGATTTTAAGGGATATTTTGACTGTGTTAATGGAAGGTAAGACCTGGTTCCAGAATCAATACACTTATATGATGATTTTTTTTTCTGTTGCTTTTTCCATAATGCTTATATATGCTGAAAAAAAAGTATAATAGCATATTTCTGCATCAGTTTCTGATATTCTCATGATTCTGATCATACTTTAAACCTACCTCCAATTTTAATCAAAACTGTTTTCTACCATTACATTAGGTTTACACATATGCCACTTTTTGTAAAAATCAGTGTACTGGTGTTTTGCTAATGAGCTCTGAGTTTCTTTTGTTTGTCATATGTGTAGCATTTCTTTCTATCACCCCTTTGGCATATGAGATACCTACTCACCTTGTTCATTGTGTATTTCCTTTACCCGTGTGAAATACAAGTCTTTGCCAAGAAAAAGTGCTTTGACTGTGCTTTGAACTGTGTCTGTGAAAAAGGCTGAGCGCAAGAAACAGAAGTTTAAAAGGTTTTTAGTTGCACCAGTCCAGAAAAACAAGCTATTGGAGCTTTCCAGTTGTGTTCAAGTGCGTGGGAATAGACAATTCTCAGCACAGCAGCAGCAAGAAGAGCCAGGCTTAGCAATATTTAATCCTGTCAGCTATGGGCCTGAATATTTGATTTGCAAGGCCAAATGACTTGAACAGTCACAGATGCACGTTTTTGCCTTCCTCACATTGAATAATATAATGCCACCTCTTTCTCAGCTATGAAGACATGAGGATTAAAGGGAAAAGTAGCTCTAACAGTACAGGCTTTGAATGGCTGCTCAATGTGACTGCCTACGTGGCTATTTCTTCTCTCTTTCACTTGCACCTACTGCTGTTTCAAGAAATAAAATATCCAGTATTGTTACAGTAGTCTCATTCTAGGGTTGGTTTGCTTTCAGTGATTGTGAGATAGAGATACTTCCAGGTAGAAGTGTACCTAGACAAGAGTGCGGCAACTGACTGTATTTTGGCTGCCAAAATACCAGATCTCTTGATTACTGGGAAAAAAACCCAACAAACTACCAGGAAGGGGGAGCAACCCTTGACACTCAGGAGTCTCTTTCTCAAAGCAGTGACTCCCAGCTTCTGTAAGCAGTGCGGACATGCCAAAGTCAGCAGTGCTCTGTTCCCCTCTGCACCAAGCCCACTGTCCTCCTGAGCAGCCCTCTGGGGATTCTCCTATCTCCTAAGTAGCATATTCTGCCCAGATTTTTCTGAAAATAAATTGGTGGCTGCAGCTGCTGTTTAAGTTTACTGATCCAAGTGGAATATGATGAGTATAGCTGTTCGTGTAGGCACAGAAACGCGCTCACGAAAGATGTTGGTGCAAAACCAGGACATGATCTGGCTAAATAGCTCACTACCCTATGTAAACTGGACACTCAGATTGTCCCCTAAAACATGCATGAGTCTCAACCTTCCACAGAGAAGTTTAAAACAAGGGATAGGATTCAACAGCACAGTGAACTCTGAAATAGATGGGCTTTCCAAAGCATTGAATACTTTTATAAAAATGATGCATCTAAGTGAATAAAGGTTCATGATTCATTTTCCTCTATTGATCATCATTCTTATCCCTTAAAAATACCGTTTTCCCATCAATTTCTCCTTTTCAGGAACATCAAAAGGATTTGCTTATGATGCTGTAAAAGCAAGAATTTTAGCAGTTGAAAAAGTGCAGTCTGTTCACAACCTTCATCTTTGGTCTCTGACAATGAATCAAACTGCTCTCTCTGCTCACATTGCCACAGGTCAGTAAATTTCTGTAAGCAGGGAGTAACTATTCAGCTGCTGTCTAGTAAAGGTCAGTATTTCTTGATTCAGATTAAACTGACTGTATATCTGATGCTTGTTAAAAAAATTGTCATAATTTTGTTGGGAAAATAAAACCAACAATAACAAATAAAGCCCTCAGATCCTCCTCCCAGAAACCTTGTCTAAACAACAGGGACCTCTCCTTAGCCCAAAACTTGAAAACTGCAGAGGCTGTGGGACAAGGTAATAAATGGCAAGATATTCTAAATAAATTAAAAGAATTACACTCAAACTGGGTCTTTCTCACAGTTTTGTCAAACTTGAAAACTGTTGATCTCTACAAGAAAAACTTACAGGGCAAATCTGCATTCCTGATGTATCTCCAGCAGTAAAACAATCTTTTGAAATAGATGGAGTTTAGAGGTAGCTCTAGTTCATCTTTTAAGATATTATTTTAAAATGTTGTTCTTATCCCAGTTGACAAACTGTCCACTACCCAGGTCAATTTTCTTATTTGTCTGTCTGCTTTTTATGTATTAAGAAAAAAGAAAGCGCCACCTGTGTTTGGCCAAGGACAGGGCTAGAGGTAAAGTCCTCCATGGAGTGCCCACTTTCCAAAAACAGAGGGGCTATCAGCCACCCAAATCACTTGGCACTGCTGCTACTGCCTGACTGGATGAACTAATCTTTATTAAGTATTTCTGCTTTCCTCCAGTCTTCTGCCAAACTGAATTTCTATGGTGATTACTTTTAGCTTAACTCTTGCCAAAATTGCATATTCCAACCACATTAGAATGAACAAGCTTTTGCTGACATGGAGGTTCCTGAAAGGACGATAAAAAGGACAAGACAAACTTTTCAAACAAACTGCTTGTCGCAAGTTTCTGTCTATCCTAGAAGTATATGATACCTATGTTAGATACCAATGTCTATATTAGAAGTATACAATACTTCTTAAAAGTATCATCAAAGTGTATGTTTTGATCATTTTCTGCTTGCTATCTGTAGCAGACACAATGGACAGCCAGAAGATTTTGAGAGATATTACCCAAGCCTTGTCTGAGCACTACAGCTTCCACTCCATCACCATTCAGATTGAATCAGGAGAGGATCAGAAACCAGACTGTGCCTTCTGCCAAGAGCCCAGGGACTAAAGGGAGCGGTGTGCTATGCCAAATAAACATCACCCCTCTTACAGGTCAATGGAGACTCTATGTGCTGGTTGAATGTAATTGATTAACAACAAATGGTAATTAACTGAAATAACAAGCCTTGCCATTGCAAGCAGAGCATGGGCCTTTCTTTGTTGGTATCATCTACCATGAGAGAACATGTATTAGATCCAGCCATCAGCCAGCTAGCCTGTCCATCAGCAGTTTCTTTCAATTACAAGAGAAATATCTAAATTATTCTTGACTAGACCAGCAGATCGGGAGTAAAGCAACATTTAGAGTGCTTGTCTGTAATTACAAGTAACAAAAAACTAATCAACCTTCAAATTATCAACAGACAAATTATCACAGGCGTAATGAAACGTGAGTTTAGTGTTAGTAAAGCTCAACACTGACTCAGGATGAAAGAGAAAATTTAAATTACCACAAGAGTTGAAGAAATCTGGGAAGGAAAGTGATGGTGGCATGTGCTTTCCCTGCCTTTTTGCAGACACTCCTCTTCCTGCCTGTTAAAGGAAGTGTCAGATATGTACTGTACTCTGCTGCATGGATCACAAGAGAATTCATTCCATTCATATTTGGCAAATAGCTCTTTGGTTTTTAGCTAACCCTATTTATTTTTCAGCCAGCCTTCAGGCAAACTCTTTCCTACCAGGCATGGGCAGTATTCCGTACTATTAAGACAACCTAGAACTCGAATAGTGCTGCACCATGATGAGTTATGAGAGAAGATTTGAGGTGGATTTCTGTGTGTCCATGTCACAAGGTACCACTGAGTCGTGACAATAAAAAGGGCCACGTGCTCTTAGAAAATGAAAAAATAATTAGGGCAAGGAAAGACTGGGACCCATTGTGAAGAACCTGCTGTCTGGTGTCATAGTTCAGAGTTCATGCCTGTGGGGTGTTACCCAGGAACACTACTTCCCTGAAGTTGTATCAGATAATTCAAAAAAGCCTTTGGCATACCACGCAGCCATTCACTTTAAAGGGAAGTGACATGCCTCTCCTTCAGATAACTAACTCCCATGTTTCCTAACAAGATGTGAGTCATGGTTTCCCCAGCTGAGTGTTCCCACAAAAACACTCCAAACCACATGTTGCTCGCTCACTCCCACATTCCCCCTCCCCTTCCCCTGTGGTGGACTGGAGAGGAGAAGTGGAGGCACAAAAGGTAAAGATTATAAGTTGGGATAAGAAAAATTTCCTGGAAACAGCAATGAAATAAGAAAACGAACAGGAACAGCAGCAGTACCAATGACAGAGTGCACAAGAGACGAACGATTCACGTGCAAGTGCTCACCCCTGACAATACCCTACCACACTACGTGACCCCAAAGGGACCCTTTCCCCATCCCTGGGAAATGACAGGAGGTGGTACAGAATAACCTCCGGGTCCTGGCCATGCCCCCTCCTGGCTACTGCAAAAGTTAACCCTGTCCTGGCCAGAACCAAGACAATGTGTTAAATCTTCCTCGTTTGCAAACCTGGCAATGCTTACAGCAGAAGTGAGAACAAAGAGTCAGGTCTTGCCGCAATCCTTCTATTTTTGTCCAACCAACTGAATTAAACTCTCACCTGTTAGCCAAAGCAGGGGCAGCACTTCAAAATGCATGCTCCAGTGCTCCAAAAAACAACTTTGATTCTCCCCCTGGCCATAACAGTGCTTACCATGCAGAAGTAGACGCAATGTTTTCCCACTCCACAGTTCTCTCTCCAACAGCCGTAGGGCTCACTTTACTAACAGGTTTGTTAGAACAAAACAAATTATGTGATACCAAGTGGTACTGAGTTTCCAGACTGATAGATGGAAGGACCATTGTGTTATTAAGGTATAAATAGGCCTTGCTTTTTAGGGAATTCAGTTTTATTAGCAATAGGTTCACATTAGTTTTCTCCTTTATCATTCTAAGGAGATTAGAATTTTTTATTGGGGCTTTTGACTACAGATAATACATAACTACGTGATGATGGATTGATGTATTAAGCTGGCATTTGTTACCTGGTAGGGGGAACAACAAATTATTCTGCTTAGTGGAAGATCTTAGTCAGGTAAACCTCCTACTGAAATCAGATGAGGTATTAAAACAAAACACCCGCTAGGAATTTCATGAGTATCTCATTATTTACCAGCTTGAAAGAACTGAGGCCATAGCAGTGATATTCAGTACAGCAATAAAGACAATTCTTGCCCTTCACAGCTGAAACTCCAGAAGATAAGACACAAATAAATCAAAGCACAGTAAGAAATTCTAAATGAAGAAGTTAACTTGTCTTTCAGCCAGTTTCTCTGCTGGTATAATTTAGCATAGTTGCCTCCTACCAAAGGCAACTCAGCTGTGCTTGTCAGGCAACCCGAGTATTCTTTTCATTACTTAGAGAGGACAAGTTAATAGTGTGGCCTTCATGTGAAAGAAAATGTCTTTCCAAGTGTTCGGAACAAAATGAGGACACAGACCTGAATATAATAGGGAATTCTGAGGAAGAGATTTATGGTCAAGGACAATGTAAAAGATAGTGCGTGGGTGACAGAAACATCCATATAGGACACAGATTCAGTTCTGAGATTAAGGTTGAGGTAGGGAAAAAGACCAGAATTTTAAGAGCAAGAGTGGATTTTGGAGAGAATTTAAACAGGCAAGCGATATGGTCCACTAAGAAAGTTATGTTCAGTAGCAGAGCTGTGAAAAAGCTGGATGGAAGCAGCAAAAGAGGGGCTGGAAAAAAGAAAATTCAGAAATCAGCACCAGGACTGCTGAGGCTCTCATGCAAATTAATTGAAAGGGAAAGTGGGAAAGTATTTCACTATGTTTGGAAATTATCATTATTTGATTACTAACTATCACTAGTTGTCATAATTATTTGGAAAGAGGAGCAGTGAAATATAAAGATGTGAGGAAAGAAGGAGCTAATCCAAACTAATGATTGGCAATGAAAAGGAGCGGGGGCAAAGTTGTAAAAAAGTTTTAAGAAGGAAGTGAGGCAGCAGCTGCCATCCACACTAATGTAACCCGGGTATGTGAGTAGTAAAGGTCAGGGCAGGATTGGGGAGGCAGAGGAGAAGTCTGAGTTTGTTAGCAGCAGTAAATGTATTTCAAGCAAAAAGAATTTAACCACATATCTTTAGCGAAAGCTGGAGACCTAAGGGAATTTTACCTAAATGTGATAGATTGAAGATGAATTTAGAGAAAATATTTACTTGTAGTTACAAATATTGCTATAAGGAGTTGAATCTTTAATGTTCCTGCTATGCATATGAATGTAAAATGTCTGTTTGTTCTTCATTCCTGTCTAGTCTGATCCTCAGGGATATTATCTTGGTACAAGGGTGTCTTCAGAATGCTGTCTGACTGACTGGGGAGGATTTCTGCAGAAATGCTACTGCGATATGCAGAGGCCAGACACAATTTCTAGACTTGTCTGCTTTTATTACCTTTACATCCTTTTGACTGTCAGAAGAATAACTACAAGAAAACTGACCAAAAATCGCTATCTCTAAATTATTCTGGGAACCACTGTGAAATGGAATAGTATTTCTCATGTAAGTGGTCTGTTTTCCATGCCTGACTGTTTTTTGATGGAGTTCAGTTCATGTGGGCAAGTACAGACTTTACTGGATAGCCCATACTGAAATTCTATGAACACGTCCTCATTGTCCTCTAAATTTTAAAGTAGACATTGTGCAGCTTATAAATTATGTATTTCTCTGGCCCCCTAAAACCAGTGTCTCTTTTTCACTTTCCACAAGGATAAGAAGTTTGTAGAAACTCAAGACTTTTTGGAGCAGAAATCATGAAATAGGCAAATGCAAAGCTAAACTTGCCTCATTCAGCAGTGACAAAGAGCTTAAGTGCCAATAGTGTGCTGAGATGACCACCAAGCACTGACAGAAGCATTTATAATTATTCAAACTGGGAACAGTTAAGGCATAAATCTGTTATTCACACCAATAGAATAGTCTCTTACTGCAACTAAAGTCATAGACATAGTTCTGTGATCTCCTGAGATGTTATTATGAGAACTGCATATGGAATCAAGGATTATATTTTGCTCACTTAGTGTGAGAAATCACAACAGTAATTCATCATCTCCAGAGGAAGGCAAACAGATATGGTGGGCTACGGAACAAGAACTGTGCAGGTCTGCAATATGTCTCTTTCCAATGTCAAGACGTTATATCGATTTTGTCTCGGAGCGTTTTCTCCTCTGCTTTAAAAGCTAGCATGCCCCAATGCACATTCCCCAGTGCCTTCACCCCAGCCACAGCAGATGTGTTCTCCTTCCTTCTTCATTCCTTTTGGCTATTTTTCCCTTCTTCTTTGCTCCTCTATTTTTCTCCATTTGTCTTTTTTCCATCAATGCCTCTATTGCCCGCCTATTCAAATTTCAATGCCAACATATACTTAGTGCACATCCTTTCTACTTGCAGCTCTTCCCATTCCTCTTCAGCTTGTGTGGTTAGATAAAAGCTACTCCGAAAGAAACTGCCTGTTGCTCCACGTTTGTTGAAAATGTGGCATAATGACCCATCTTTTTTCACAACAGGAACTTAATAAAAACAAAGAGTAACAGCCATTCCAGACATCATATATTAACACGTGTCCAGCACTGCTACACATTTACTTTGTACTAAAGTTATTTAGAACTTTCATAGCCAAAAAATTATCTGAACTGTCTCCAGCTTAAGGTACTCTTTTATTTTCCCAAGCTTTCTGATAATCTCTTTCAGCTAAGAAAAATAAAATCCTTTCTCACTTGAGTACACACAGTTTAAGCAAGAAAGAAATCACAGACTTCCAGTTGCTTAACTGCCTCCTTTGACTTCTCTCTGCTTGGACTTCGTGTCAGACAGTCGGTGTCTAGCAAGAGTGCACTGCAGCAAAGGAAGTTTTGGATAGCAGCCCGGTGAGAACAGTGTCTGGAACGGAAGCACAACAGAGGGTTTTTAACATGGTTACTGGTGCACATTCAGAATTTTCCATCCCAGGTGTTATGTTGATGAGAGACATGTCTGCTTTTCACTACGGTCTCAGGGTTTGACTTTCGATTTTTGAAAAAAAGGATGAAAAGAAATGAATGAACAGAAGCTAGAAGGGTTGTATTGTGAAATGTTCTTGGTGGCAGCAGAGACATTTTACCCCACGGCTTGCAGTCTAGCAGCAGGGCTCTGTAGCTTTGCCTCCCAAACTGCACCGCCACATGCTCTGCCAGCTGTGCTGTCTCTCCTACCACACACCACAGAAACTCCACGGCATGCAGTGAAAGGTGTCCTGCTGGGACTCATGCCACGTGACTCCTTGCATGCCGTAGCTATGAGCTTCTCACCTACAGGGGCTCCTCGTGAATCGCAAGGGCAGAACCATCATCCAGGCTTTGGTGAAGCACTGACTCCTTTTTTCCTACTGTGTCATTATATTCTGTACTAATTTTTCTCTTGGAGACTGAAGCTGACTGGAACAGTTCATGTACCTTCTGTCTAAATAAGAAAGAGCAGGAATTCATTAATCATGGCACAACCTGCTAATCCAGGAAGAGGCACAAGGCACTCTGGGCTAGCTCCTGGTCCAGGCAGTAATTCTGATATCAAAATGCTTGGAAACAGTGTGCTTCCCAGCAGCAACCTGCAACTTGGGTCTTTAACTTTTGGCTCCTGCCCTGCTTTCTCATTTACTGACAGGCAAGCGTTAGCAGCGCTTTGAAAGACATGCTGTGCTTTGAAGGATGTGGTGCACTTTGAAGGAGCGGCACAAACTGCAGATGAGCTTGTAAGGACATTGCATCCAGCCCTCCTCCACCATACAGACGGTTTTTGCAAAAGCAGATCCTTTGTAGGATGGAAGAAAAAATTATAAGGGTATAAACGGGAAACCCTATGGGCTGCAATGTTATCACGGTACCGAGCACCTGGGAAACGGCTGGGAATGAGCTGCAGAGATGTACTCTGCCTGCAAAGGAGCACATTGCCCCTCAATATGCATGAGCAGCAGCAACAATTCCACAGGAGTGCCGGCAGGAGAAGAGTGTGAATGTGAAATGAAATTTAACAACTCTGCCCTTTAAACTACACTTACAGAATTAAATGCAGAATCAGGGAGCATAAAAAAAATGTTCTCTTAAGAAGAATAGTTTCGACTTTCTCTGAGTACTTTCTGCACTGTGAGTGTTTTCAAGAATTGATCAGGCATACTCATTTCTAGGGTGTATTAGCAGAAAATAGCTGGTCATCCATTAGTCCCCTGCTGAGTTTCAATTGCAAAGATATGACTGAAAGCTAGTATTAACTGTGATAGAGAGGCTTAAGAGCCATATAAGCTTCAATATTGTACAAAAGACGTGAGTCAATAAGGCTTTTCAATAGTAGTTTAATGTCATTAATTTGTATTCTCCTAGCACGTAGTTTGTAGCCGGCACAGCTCAGGTTTTTGTGGTCAGAGATGGGCTCTGCTCTGCCAGGGCTGGAGAGACCAGGGACGGGAGAGGGAACATGATGAGGGAAATCAGAGTGGTTTTTGTGAGGTCCTATCCAAGGTCTGTGGTGGAAGCTGTTACACAAACCAGCTTTCTCTGAGCGTGCTGCCCAGGAACAGACACATAACCACTCACCTGTCAGCACTTACCTGTACGGACTGGGTTGCATTAGACGGCTACAGACTTTAATATTATGGGAAAGAAGAAAGGAAAGTCAGAGAGGACTTAACATCCTTAACAAAAAAAAAGGGATACCAAACACAAGACACAAGGAGGAAAAAAACCAACAAACCGAAAGCTTCTTTTAAAGGTGCTAAGAAAGGTGTATTGGAACACATCACGTCACATTACTTTATAGTTTATATTTTAGCAATGTGTCCACCTAAGCAGGCTGACTTTGAGGACAACCAAGGGTGTGCCTTTTTGCCCTGGGAGAGTCTGCAGACTTACGGGAGGAGAGATTTGCTCTCCACGAGCCCTATGTTACATCCCCTCCATAATGTCCAAGAAAAGGAATGAGCCTGAATAGTGACAACACAGTCAAGGAGACAGACAGCAATGAACACGGTATTCTTCTTCCTGCAAAAAATATAAAAACCATTTTATATTTATCATGGATATGTCCCATCCTTTCTCTACCAAAAAAGCATTGCAGACCTACCCAGCCAGGCACATCACTGAGCCTGGGTTGAAAGCATGAGTCACTTTTTTTACTAGAAAAATTAAGTTTTCTTTTTATGATCCACTAAATGGTGAGAGGAGACACCCTGTCATGGAACAATAAATTCAGGCTTAAATCCTGGGGCTGGAAAAAAAGATTTTATCTTTCCTTGTGTAATTCTTCAGGCAACTTTTAAGTTTCCAGAGAGTATTTTAAGCCTCAGCTAACACAGTGTTATTCCATTTGGTAGTTGCCTGCAGAATACTATATTTTGTTTCATCTTTTCAGTTCAGTAATTCCAGTTCTTTCACAAGAAATAAATGCCTATTAATCAGGCTTGGGTTATTGTAATGGAGGTAATGTCCTACCTCGGTGTAAAAATCTCCATGAAAAAGCCCATGCGTGAAAAGGAAATATTGCCACCATTTCAGGGCAAGGACGTGGAAGAAATTAGTCCTGGCTTTGCAGGCACTGTCTTGCAAACCTGACACATGGACAGGTCTCACTTCTCTAGCATTGCTGCATCCCTGAGGAGCTCATCTGTAGCTGCTCAGCAGTGGAGAGCCCTCTGAGTGTCTTAACTGTGAACTTCAAATCCCCAGGGGTGTTGTGTTTCCCTGCTGGTAGGTTATATATTTGGGAAGTCCCAAGGCTGAGACAGCTTTCATTCTTCCTGGTCACCCACTCCTTCTTTGGTGACCCAGCTTGAACACCAGTTGTGCATCAGCCATGGGAACAAGATTTTGGTGTCTTGGAAAGCCAGTGCTGGGACCTGGTAAGGATTTACTCTCAAGCAGCTGTCATTTATGGCCAGCCCCAGGGATCAAATACATTCTGTATAGACACTGCACCACACCTCATTTACAGCTTTCCCTTCTCCAAAACACTGACCTGGGTTAAGTGAGCAATGAATCACTAAAATATATATTTTTTAAAAAAAAAAAAGTGGAATTATTAACTACTAAAAACCAGCAAAGCACTAGGAACCTTCTTGGATTATTTTTCAATGTATGTAACAAAACATTATTGAGAGGAAAGAATATAATCAATACTGAGCAGCATTATAGCTAGCTGTGCAGCAATTTAATGCTGGAAATGGATTAAGGTGACAGGAAAAGTCAATGCAGTCTTAAATTAAAGGTGAGGAAAGTCAATGAAAAGTCAAAGCTGGTTAGGGTCCATCAAGTAAGAAAGGCTGCTTGAGGCTCTGGTAAGTACAAAGTGCCTCAGTAACCTTACCTTCTCTCCGTAGCTCTGTGTTTTACGTGTTTGTTCAAAAGAGTAACTGGGTATGTGTCTGTTCTCAGCCTGAACCATTAAACCATTTGAATTCATTGGGCTATTTCAAAGAGGATTTGCAAAAGGGTAGAAGTCTGGGGGTTTATCTGCTTTGTTTAAGGAATAAAAATGTGGAATTTTCCCTCGGTGTTTTATTTTACTTTAGCAAAGTCTTTTCCCCTGAAAGAACCTACAGACCAAACTCACTAGAGAATAAACAGGATTATAATGTTGCTAGTACCAGAGGAGACAGCTTTGGTTAAATAAGGTAGGGATAATTTTTACTTGCAGTTTTAGCTCAAATTGTGGCTTTGTTGTGTTATATGAAAACAAATGATAAGGAAAAACATCTGCTGCATTCCAGCAACACCTCTGCCTTTAATTCTCTGGGGTTTAGAAACCCTCTGATAAACTGAGAAAGCTCAACCTAATATTTCTCTTATTTCTTAAACAACAACAACAACACAAAAACCCAACCCTCCGCAAACAAACACCACCCCAGACCCCCCCTGAAAAAAAGGCTGTGTCTCTAAATTTTGTTGTAATACTCAAAATCATGGATATTCAACAACCATGGTTGCTGTCAAAAGGCTCTGCTCATCAGTCCTTGACTTCTCATACTCCTACTGGAATATAAGGCTGACTAGAAGAAACTGAAAATGTCATGACCCCATGTGTTATGATTTATATGCTAATATCTTGCATAGCTTTTGAAATCTCAGTATTTCTTAAGCTTTGACCAGTTCACAGCAGGAACTAGCACTGCTAGTAACATGGAGAAAACATACTGATGAGGAGCATTGGATTCTAGGTCTTTGGTTGCTCAAAGTTATGTTTTTGTAGCTTCATTTTTTATGATGCTGAAGTTTCAATATAAGTGTCAAGCTACCTATTAGTGTTTAGTCAGAAGCAGCCTGGAAAATCTGTTTTGCCTGTCTTGCAATTGCCATTACCTGAGATGTCAGGCAGAGCCTTCTCCTGCTTTTAGTGTCTCCCGGGTGTGCAATAGAACTTGAAGGAACTTCCATCACTTGCACCTACTGATGCCAGAAGACAGGCTGTTGTTTCAGCGCAGTCTTTGCTCCCTTGATGCTTCACACTTACCCCACTTACTAGAACAGCTATTGTAGTCACCAATTATTTGTTCTCTGCTTTAAAAAAAAGCTGCTTTACCTAGACATAATCTGTATGTGAATGCATGTGAATCTGCCTTTAAGCCAGACCCAACAGGTTATATTTCAAAACACAGCACTTTGTGACATGAAATAACAGTAAATCCACTGAAGTATGCATCATGTCTTTTCCCCTCTGCAGGTGACCAAACTTTCTGATAAAGTGACAGAGATTGAAATCTCTGCCATCACAGAATACAGATAATGAGACAAAGCAGTTAGCATATCGAGAAAAAATTTTGGGGCTGCCAGTGTTCAACTCCAGCTTGCAAACAATTCCTTGTACCACAAAAGCAGGAGGCAAAAAGAGTTATAACAGATCTAAAACTGTAGTCCTGTCAACTTTGCTGACTCCTCTGACTGGTGGGGTTGAAAGTGCAAAGGCTTTTAGGATGAAAGGCTTTTATTCCAACAGCTAAACAGAACAATGCAGTCTAGCTCCCACAGAAACCTGGAGGGTCTGTTTGACTAATTCCCACAGAAACCTGGAGAAGGTTTGCGAGGAGAAGACATCAAGTCTCAGTTTGCTTTCTAAATGTTTTTCCATCATGCTGTTGATTGTTAACAGGAACACACAGCAGAAAGGCAATGGGCCACCTGTCTTGGTTTGAAAGACAGGTGTCTGCCACAGAAGGCAGGAGCCTCCTTTGGAATGGAAAATGTAACCCCCTTCCCTCCAAATTATTATAATTTTGAAATTAAGGGGCTTTCAGGCAAAGATATGAGAAAATAGGAATAACAGTTCTTTACTGATGTATGTCTATCAAGGCACACAAAACAGCAATACCTGTGTCAGTAACACCAAACAGAACCAGAACCCGGTGCCGGCCTCTCTCGGCCTCAGCCCCTTTCCCCTTCGGTGCAGTTCCGCTCACCGCCGGCAGGGGCGCTGGCGGCTCCCGGCGGGCAGGGCGGGTGCGATGGCTCCCCCGCGGCTGCAGGGGGCGCTGTGGCGCGGGCTCGGGGAGCACGTGGTAATGGC
>VZTA01015535.1:0-60850 GCA_013398855.1 Mohoua ochrocephala | reverse complement strand
TGGGGATCTCGGGGTTTTCCCCTGAGGCACCCCAGCAGATGGTGAAAAAGTTCCTCTCTTAGTGAGGTAGGGTGTTAAATGGGGTCCCAGTGCGACGGCTCCTCCAGCGAGTGTCGCTCCACTCACGGTAGAAGGAAGGCAGCAGAAGGCAGAACCCCACAGTGGTGATGAATTCTCCCCACAGCGACCGCAGCTCCTTTCCCCTCCGAACACTGAGAGAACAAAAGAGCCAGGGGCTGCACCCAGCCCTTTTTCCCAGTTCAAATCTTGCAGCATCTCTGCCCTACATGAGAAAACCCCGGGGAAAAAGAGAGTAGCCAACTGGACCCCTCCCCCTGTGGCCACGTCTTTTGTCTCTCATGGCAACGCGTATGGGGAAAATTCTTTAAGAGAAAAAGAAAAACAAAAGGAGAACTCCTAAAACCCAAACACCGCCACAGGTCATAAGCACTAATTTATTTACTCACTTTTCTTGTAGTGGAATATGGAAGAGGTTTGAAGTCCATGTCAGTGATCATGTTGCTCTCTAACAGAGAAATGTATCTTGCTATTTAGAAGTAAATACTGCAGAAAATCACTTAAGTAGCAACAACCAGCAGACTGGATTGATTCTGTTTATGTGAAAGTGTCTATTTAAAATGACTATCTAAACCTCCTCCTTTTTACAGTGAAATCAAATCCAGACTCTTCTCTAAGTTTAGTCAGTTCATCATCAGACTTATGGGGAATTTCGGCTTAGGAGACCACCCCAGCTGACCTGTTTCTGCATCTGAAAACACCATGAAATATGACGTGGCAGCCTCAATTACACTGCTCTCCTACGTAGTCCTGACATTTGGATGGGAAGTGTGTTTCACCCAGTCATACATGCCCCATTCACAGCTTACACAAGTGGCCTCTTGATGCTCAGGACACCTTTGGGCTGAGGATGGCTGTTGGCAATAAATTTCATGGCAGGTATATGACATTAAGCCTGTCCTTCCTGGCTGATGTTTTCTGACTGCTCCAAAGGCAGAAAGAGTAGACAGGGGCTTGAGAGCATTTTCAGTGAGCTTCAGACCCACTGCTGCTGCATAGTCTCTGGCATCAGCATTTGTTTTTGCCGTTTCCAGCCTAGACAGCAGAGCTTGGGGCACTCCGGGGAAAGTTTCAATGTGTCTCTGTGGCAATGGTATCACTGACACCAAGCTGCAGCATCAGTAAGGGCTTTTGTCTTGCTCTCTCTAGTCTTTCAAAAACTGCACATTAACTCTTCTTGTGAGGGTGTCCAGAAGATTTGGCTTTGAGAAAAGTAAGTAGGGCTAGAAAGCTGATTACTGAAGTATTTAGCAATTTTAGTTGCTTAAGGGAAGAAATAGAAACTAGAATAATGAGGAAGGACATGCCAATTTTAATGTGATGTTGCTGCGCCAAACACAGGTTTGCAGAGATTTTAAAGTTCATGGGTTTTTGAAGAGTCATGCTTATGCTTCTGCTAATATCGTTCATATTTAACCTTGCCTTCATAATCAAACTAAAATTGAATGAGTTTTCAGTCCACAAATCCATCACATACATATGCTGTTCTAATCTTTCTCACACACCAAGGGAATTTGTTTCTCTAGCTAAATCCCTAACACAACATTATACAGATAACTTGACAGCTTATGTAACAAGCGCAGTTTGGGTTGGTGAATGTGCATGGGGAATGTGGAGAAAAGGAAAAAAAGAAGAAGTAGGTTCATAAAGGAGGGAAAAGTGTGCTGTGAATTATTCTACTGTATAAATATTTCCTTGAGCTGCAAGCATGCCAGTGTGGAGTGAGATGAAGGACCAAGATTTACCTGAAAAACAGAGTAGTGCTTAGTTCTTAGGGAAAAGCAAGGGGAAATGCTCTCAGGTCTAATCTACTTCCATTTACCTCATTTGACTTACTTCCCCCAGACTTCAGAAGAAGTAGGCTTGATCATAGCAGAGTTTTTTATATCTTTTTATTTTATTATATTTATATCAAATGGCCTTAATCACTTTCTCTTGTCCTCCTAAGAGTCTGAACCAGCAGCTGCAGCTGAAACATGCAACACTTTACAAGATTTCCAAAGGCCTTATCCTTCCACTTGAATAAAAACCCTTAAGGGGCGTAGCACAGCAAAATGAACAAAGCTTTTATGCTCCAAGTGCTGGATTTAGCTATCACCCATGGTGCTGTCATTCAGCCCCTTCCTTCTGCCGGAAGGTGGTCTGGTTATTGCTCAGGACCGTGAAGATCCAAGCAGGTCACGCTAGTACCCACTGTAGCAGAAGCTGGGAGCAAGGCGTACCACTTTCCCATTGGGTTTTCACTCTGCCAACACTTTAGAAAGAGAGAATCTCCAGGTATGGAAACCAAATGCCTTTGAATCAGCCAGTGAAAAAATCCCGTTTTCCTGACTCTTAAACTCACAGAATAATAACCTAAGTTGGAGGGGACATGTGGAGGTCACCCAGTCCAACATACAGTTCAGTGCAGGCCTTTATTAGAGTATTGCTGCTCAACTCCAGCCGAGTTTTAGATCTCTCCAAGGATGGATATTCCACTCTTCTCATGGCCACTTATTCCAATATTTGATCACTGTCATGATAGAAGTTTTCCTTCTATCAAAGAGGAATTTCCCAAATTTCTTATTGAGTCTGTTTCCCTCTGATCCTGTCTCTGCACACAGCTCTGAGAAGAGTCTGTGTCTTCTCCGCACCCTCCCATCAGCAGTTTCAGATAGCAGTAAGATCTCCCTGAGCTCTCTCTTCTCCAGGCTGGAAAAAACCCAGCCCTCTGCCTCTTCTCCTAGCCATGTGCTGGAGCCCCTGACCATCTTGGTGTCCTGTTCATTGACTTGCTCCAGTCTGTAAATGCCTTTCTTGTACTGGGGAGTCTGAAATTATAATTGCAAACAAGAGAGATTCCTTTGCTCAAAGGAATCAGGCATAAGAGAATAATGAAATCTCGGTAGGAACTTTGGGAACCCGTATCAAGACTTTCCTTAGTCTTATATCAGCACATGCCTAGCTTAGCACTAAGGTCTTAACAGGTTAAGATGAGTCAGTCTGGAGTACAGACTTCCAAGAAGCACCAACCTTACCCATGAATTCTCATTGGAAGCTGAAATTGAGGCCTTCACATAAAGTTTAACATAAAGATGAATGCAATCCACATCAATTCACTGAAGTTGTTTCTCTAATCCTCTTATGTGCATCAGCTCTTCTCCCTCAGGGGACACAATGCACACAAAGTGCTTCATTATCTTTATTCTTCCAAGCTTAACTGAAGCAAAATCTTCACAGATGAAGGCAGAGCCTTTTCCAGTCACAAATTTACTGAAAAGACTAGAGGGGGCCTGATGCAGTGGGGATGTTTTTTGTAAGGCAAAGGCTGATTTTGAAGGGTACTTGTTCAGAAGAAGCTGTTTTGACTTTTCTTGCTATTACCGTTAGCAATTTCATCAACATGCAGCTTACATGCAAGTAGCAAGGTCACTGTTACATGTTACAGCTTCAGAATCATAGAATCGGTTGGAAAAGACCTTTAAGATCCTTGGGTCCAACCCTTAACCTGTCACTGCCTGGTCCACCACTAAACCATGTTTCTAAGTGCTATGTCTACACATCTTTTAAATACTTCCAGGGATGGTAACTAAAACACTGGGCAGCCTGTTCCAATGCTTGATAACCCTTTCCATGAAGAAATTTTTCCTAATACCCAATCTAAACCTTCCCTGGTGCAACTTAAGGCCATTTCCTCCTTTCCTGTCCCTTGTCACCTGGCAGAAGAGCCCGACCCCCACCTGGCTACAGCTTCCTTTCCAGGAGTTGTAGAGAGTGATAAGGTCTCCCCTGAGCCTCCTTTTCTCCAGGCTAAACACCCCCAGGTCCCTCAGCTCCTCCTCATCACTTGTGCTCCAGACCCTTCACCATCTCCGTTGCCCTTCTCTGGACGTGCTCCAGCCTCTCAATGTCCTTCCTGTAGTGAAGGGTCTAAAACTGAACCAAAGATTTGAGGTGTGGCCTCACCAGTGCTGAGTACAGGGGGACAATCACTGCCCTGGTCCTGCTGGCCACACTCTTTCTGATACAGGCCAGGACACTACTGGTCTTCTTGGCCATCTGGGCACACCTTGGCTCATGTTCAGTCGCTGTTGACCAGCACCCCCAAGTCCTTCTCCAAGGGCCCCTTTCCAGCCACTGTTCCCCGGCCTGTAGCACTGCATGGGGTTGTTGTGGCCCAAGTTCAGGACCCGGCACTAGGCCTTGTTGAACCTCATACCATTGGCCTTGTCCCATTGATCCAGCCTCTCCCTTTGTAGACCTTCCCACTCTCTGGCAGATCTCAACACTCCTACCAAACTTGGTGTTGGCTGCAAACTTTCTGAAGTGGCACTCCATCCCCTTGTTCATATCATTGATAAAGATACTGAGCAGAACTAGCCCCAGTACTGAGCCCTGGGAACACTGAGGGCCCAGCTGCCAACTGAATTTAACTCCATTCCCCATCACTCTCTGGGCCCAGCCATCCAGCCAGTTTTTTACCCAGCAAACTGTTCACATGTCCAAGCCACGAGCAGCCAGTTTCTTCAAGATAATGTTGTGGGAAACGGTGCCAAAGGCTTTGCTGAAGTCCAGGTAAACACATCCACAGCCTTTCCCTGATCCACCAGGAGGATCACCTTTGTTATAGAAGGAGATCAGGTTGGACAAACAGGACCTGCCTTTCCAAACCCATGCTGACTGGGCCTGATCCCCTCGTTGTCCTGCACGTACTGTGTGATGGCACTCAAGACAATCTGTTCCACAACCTTTCCCAGCATCAAGGTCAGATTGCCTGCAGTTCCCTGGATCCTCCTTCTGACCCTTCTTGTAGATGGGTGTCCCATTTGCTAACTTCCACTCAACCGTGACCTCCCCAGTTAACCAGGACTGATGATAAATGATGGAGAGTGGCTTCTGCCACCTCTTTCGATACCCTCAGGCGAATCCCATCCAGCCCCATGGATCTATGTGTGTCTAAGTGGTGCAGCAGGTCACTGGCCATTTCACCTTGCATTATGGCATCTTCTCTATCTTCCAGCTCAGGGGTCTGCATACCTGGAGAACAACTGGTCTTGCTATTAAAGACTGAAGCAAAGAAGGCATTAAATAACACAGCCTTTTCCCCATCCTTTGTCACCATGTTTCCCCTCACATATAATAAAGGATGGACACTCTCCTTAGCCCTCCTTTTATTGCTTTTGAAACCCAAAAGGATATAGGGATTGCCTCTCTGAGAGTCTTGGCTGGAGCTGACCAAACATCTGGTTCATCCTTGGTAAACTGTGCTTGTTAGTTCATATTTGGTTTTCACAACTTTTTCTTTTACACTGCATTCTGTAAATCTGGACAGTTTCAACATGCCCTTTGTTCCCTTCAATGTAAAAAACCCTGTCTGCAAAAATACTTTTTTCTTCAATTTTAAGGGCACTTTTAAAGATTTCCCCTGAGCCACTCTAGGCCACAGAAGTACCCTAAGACAGCTGTAAGGTCTCTGTTTCCGTTTATGAAATTAAAAAAAAAAAGGGGGTTTATTCTAATTTAAAAACTTAAGCCACCAGTAACCAACAATTAACAATCGTGGTTCCCATTTCAGGATGAAGTATGACCTAAAAGAATTGTACCTATTTCTTACCCAACATTTCTTTTTTTAATCTTTGTTTTCATTTTAAGATAGTTTGTTTCTCCAATAGAAAAGATAGTTTCATCTGAGTTAAAGCAGACAGAACTCATTCCAGTTTTTCATTTTTTAATAATTTGCCAGCTATATTCCGTAATTCCAGTGCTGCTCTCTGCACTGATCCCACGTCTGTTGGGAATTTTCTGTGTACTTGTATTCAAAGGAAGGCTGATGGATTCAGTATGACTTTTGCTATTTTGGAGCTTTTCTTTTTCCCGGCATTAAGAGAAATCCCTTCAGTTCTGAGTGTACGGATTTTAATTGCTAATACCTCAGGTGGCATGAGGGCTAACTCAATGGGTAACCAGAGTGGCTTGGCATTTGTGATGGAGAGGAGACAGAAATTACTTTGTTCACAGGATCAGAGCAGCATGTTTCCTGCTGCCTTGGATGCTTTCTGGGATTTTAAAAGCAGAGCAGTTAACAAAATATTATTTACTGTATCACTGCATCTAAAGATCACTGATATGCAATGACATATGGAAAATCTAGGGTTTTGCTGGGGCAAAACCATGTAGTTATCATGTGGTGGGGGTTTGTGACCTTGGCACCATGGAGAAATTTTGCTGATTTTACCCAAATATCTTTTGGAACGTGTCCATTGGAGAAGGAAAAAAAGAAGCAATCTATAGGAGCCATTTATCAAGTATGGAAAAAGAAAAGGAGAGAAGGTCACAGGTATGACCTGCTTAGATCTCTTCCACAGCCTGTGAGGTAGTGGCACTAAACAGCTCCTGTGCCAGGTGCATAAGATCATGAAGATGACTTTGTGTAACAGGGAAACAGATGAGCCCACAACGGCCGTGGCAGAGAACCGTAGCACGTGCACACCAGTGACTGATGTATAACACACCACAGTTATAAAAAGGCTTTTTGGTAATCTTTTCAACAGCAAAATGTTGGGCATTTGGAATGTTCAGGAAGATGACTCAGTCTTGGTTGATAACAAAACATAACTGTGTCGTGTTTGCAGACTACCTTGGCTAGCTGCTGTGCAGATAAGCAGATACCTGTGCCCTGGCATGCTGTTGGCCAGACTGAATTATGTAAATCATTACCAATGTACAATTTACATCGAAATAAAAACAACAAATCCAGGGTCGCCTTTTCCCTACAGCTATGCCTTTTACACTGATGAAATGAAGTCCAGCTTGTGGCTGTGTGGCACTGCTGAGAACCCAGAAGGTGTTCAGCTTCTAAAATGCATTAGAATCTGGCTTAATGCTTGGGAAAGAAGAGACTCCACACCAAAGGCAGGGTGAACAAAGGTCTTCAAGTCTGTCAGGCTACAGACTGAACATTTTGTGAGCAGTCTCAGGCCAGTCACCATCTATGACTGTGTCAAAATTATAAGAGCAAGGAATTAACTTTGAAACAAACTTTGGGCAAAATACAATTTGATCAACTCTGTCTTAGCTGAAGGCAGAAGTAGGAACCTGAGCTGAGTAACAGTGTGAGTGCCATATGAACACTGACATATTCATTCTCACCTTTAAGGAGTTATTATCCCTACTTCAGCATACAGAGAAATGAGAGGCAGGGAGAATAAGTGATTTGCCCAAGGTCACAGTTAAAATCTATAGTATGGATAGAAAATAAATCCTGATCTATCGAAATCTGCATTTGAACTGCAAAACGACCCTTTCTTCATTTTATGGATAGGTATTTAGAGGACTTAGCAATGTGAAAACAGTTTAATAACCCTGGCAAACATGCCACAAATCCATAGCTGTTCTATATAAATACCTCTCAGATATCACTGCACATCCCAATCTGTCCTCCATGCCTTTTGCTGACTCAGCGAGGTGTCACATAAAATTAGACCGAGAAGTTAACACATTAAGCATTTATTGATCTCAATAAGTTACAGTCAAATATGCCCAGTGTCTTAATGAACAGAAATAAAAGGTCATTTAAAATACTCATACAGTAACTGTGATGTGGTACAAAATATTAGTTATTTCTTACAACAGAGTAAGTATTAAAGTCTTTAACTCTTACAATACCATATTACAAGGGTCAAGATCCAAGATTATCCTATTTGTCTGATCTACTTGTAAGACATCAAAAATAACTAGCATGTGATTTGTTATCTCTGTAAAAATCCTTGCCTAAAGTCACTTACTTCTAATAGAAGTTATTTCAGCTCTAACCTAGCAATATCAAACAGAGAGTAGTCACTGCTTTGTCCTTTCCATGGCAAGGGTATCAAACAGAAGATTAAATTAGCTTTTTAAACCAAAGTGGGTTTTTTGTTAAAGAAAAACCTTTCTTCGCTTTGGTTCCCCAGGAATCCACCCTGCCCTCTCTGCACACATTAGCAGAGAAGAAAAGTCTCAAATTCTGCAGGTGAAATCTTTACTTTCCTCAAGGTGATGGCAAAATATCAATCAATTTAAGGCTGTAGTTTCACTGCTGGCACTTAGCATGAAACAGGAGAAAAGCCCATAATGAACATCTCTGCCTTAAAAGTCCCAGTCTCTGACATCTGCATTTGGATGGCCGTTTACTGAAGATTCATGGTTTTGCCAGCTGCTTTGTATGACTGAGAGCAAGAAGCGTCTTTTGCTAGAGACAAGGAAACTCTTATTAGTCCTTAGATGTCCTTGCTCTGATGTAGCAAAAACTTTGGGGCGAGGAGTGGTGTGGTACTGACTTGCAAAGCCTGGAAAAGGGAAAGCCTGGGGGGTAAAGCAGGAAAATTCCTCTTCAGCCCCTGATCTTGAACGAGCAGGCAGATTAATTTTTCTTCTACAAATGTTCATTTCAGTTCAGAGGAGGCATGGCCTAAAGGGCACGCTGATGACATTCAGTTTTATGTTTCTACCTCAGAAAGCTTGATGAATGCGTTTGAGTGCCTCAGGAAACCTCCTGTTTGAGGTAACACAAAGGTAACTGAGAATTTGAGGAAGCATAAAAAGGACATGAAAAAAGCAAGTTGTTTTATGTTGTCACAATTGCAGTCAGTCCTTTTCCTAGTGCTGAGAATTCAGTTTTTGATCCTTGGAGCCACAGGTTTCAGTGAATATTAGGGACTTGGTTGCCTTTTCGACAGCCCATTCTCTCCTGGCATGTCCAAAATGCATTCTTGCTTGGAGGCCCTCACCACATGCCACAAAGTTTCCCTAAGAAGGGCACCTTGAGGACATCAGTAGTGAAGCTGTCTTGGTGTCCTTTACATTGTCTCTTGGCAACCCTTGCCCTGCCTGTTCATTAACATTTGCTGTAATATTGTCAGACTCAGCGGCTCTTTTTGACTGGATGCCCCAGCTAAAGCCTTTCAGATTTCCACGTCCCTCAGCTCTACAGAAAGGAGGTGAGTGATGAGCACTTTGTCATTCCTGCTGACAGTGGAGATGTCAGAACAAATAAAAGATATCTTCACAGCAACCATGTCGTTTAAACTTTAATAAACCTTTTGTCTCCTCCGTGCCCTTTGACTGACCCGCGCGCAGCAGCCAGGGACGGGAGCTCAGCCGGTGCCGCTGCCGGCACAGCGCGGAGCCGGACCTTGGGGCTCAGCTGAAACTCCTGCTGCAGCACATCATCAGGGCTCTGCCAGAGCCACAGCCACACTGACCAGCATCCAAGAAGAATAAAGCAAAGAAATGTAAAAATAAGAGATTAATAGATGAAAGTGAAGTGACTTGAAATGCTTCCCTTCCCATCAGCACACCACTGCATTTCACTTCAGAGAAACTGGTTTGGGGTCAGACAAACATCACTGAAAATAGACCTTGGCCCTTATCTGGCAAATAATGGGGGTGGAAAAAAGTATTCCTCTGTTGGGACAGCCTTCTGCTCTAGATGCCATGAAATGTCTTTATTATTGGATTACTAGATATCAAAATAAGTCTAAACTCCTAAGCCTGTGGTAGTGTTTACATGACACAAAATATCTTCTTCTGCAAGATAACTTCTGTAGACACAGAGAAATTAGATTGCAAAAATTCCTCAGCAAAAATCACCTGGCAAGAAAAACTCGCTGATAAAGGAGAATATTCTTCTTCAAATTATTCTGAAAATCCTGTGACCGGTAGAAAAAAAATGCAGCCAGCTGGGAAGAGGGAGAGACCCACAAAGAAATGAGAACATGAATCTGACAGAAGCCTTGCTTGGTCCCAGTCCTATTTGCTTTGAAATTGCACTTTATATTATTTCTGAAAGCCAAAGTCAGATTACTGCCCCTTTTTAGCATACCTGGTGCTGACAACTGTCAGCATCTCATTGATTCTTGCAATAGTTTATGGTTTATCTCTGGAAATGGGTGACTCAGTGCCAATCTCAGCCCATTTTGTTAAAAGAAAAAAAGGCAGCCACAAGGTCCAACCCTAATGGTCATCAGAAAATTTGAGAATGTGACATAAATGCCTTCTCCCTACAGGCTCAGAAATCAGGTAGTAAATATAACAAATCTAATCTTTCTTTCAGTCGTGTGAGTTTCAAGCCAATCTCAATATTTGTAGTTTCAGCATGACTTTGGGGATAGGCAATAATAAAGTCTCCTTGTCTTCTTTGACAAGAGGTGTAGTCCTTCTGTCCTTTTGGTTCTTCTGAGGGCAATTTCTCTTCCAAGCTGGCAGTGTATCTTTGGCCCATGGGGCATTCAATGCAAAAACTACATTAAAAAGGATCTGGCAATTGCTTAAGAGATACCCATTTTCCGTCTTCTGAACTGATTTCTTCTCTCTTCTTGCAGTTTCCTTCTTCTGGTAGTCAGGCAGCTCTGCTTACACACAGAGCCAGGCCAGGATGAGTGGCCCATTCTGCTGTGGTGGGGAAGGTTGTCCTCATCTCATTACTTCTGTCCCTGCTCCTGCCCTTTGCACCTGTGCAGATCCCTGATCCAGGGCTGTGTAACACTTCCCTTTTGGGAGTGTTTTGCATGCCTTTAAATCTTCCTCACAAAAACAGCTGATGATTTAGCTAATATTGGACACACTAGATTAAAATGAGGATTGGAAGAGACTGACATTTATGTTTACTGCAAACTGACAGCTGTGATTCTGGACATTCATGTCTAAATTTATTGCTGCCTTCTTTTTTTTGTCAGTTTCATATGTTTGGATGACACATATTTACCAAAATTGGAATTTAGCTGACCAAGTAATGGCAGAATTATTCATAAACTTTCTGAGAGGAATGAACAAATTCCTGACAGGCATGGATGCCACGGGCACAGGCAGAGCATGTACTGGCAGGTCAGGAATCGAATGTCTTCAGGAATAAAAGCCTGCTCATTTTTCCAGTAATGAAGTGTAGTTTTCCCTCTGTGTTCTGGTGCACTTTCTTCTATGGAGATATTAAATGTAATTTTCCTTCCTGATAGTTGCATCAGACTGTATTCATTAGCACTTTGTATAATTCAGCATCTTTCAACATTTGAATTGAATCTCCTTTGTAAAATACTTTTCCTCCAGTTCTGGAGACTATTTCATTTTTCTGCTGTGTCAAATACTGTCTACAAAATTGTACAGAAGCCACTTATTAGTTTCCTTAACACTTTCTATTACTTGGAGGGCTTGCCTTTCCATTTGCAGGTGTACCTGGAAAACGATAAACTGAGCAGGTATTTGCTCTCTTAGTGATGATTCTGTCCATTAACTATAACTACAAGGAGAATGACTGTCTCCTGATTTCTTATAATTTTTGATAACAGAAAGTAGAAAGCAAAGCCTTATCCCAATATAACTTTTATTTTTATCATCTCTGAGCACATGTTCGACCTTCCTCGCTTTTTACACGCATTAGCTGATTCCTCTGAAGAAAGAAAAATGGTAAATCTCCTTGTTGGTGTGTGTGCATCATGCTGACTGCATCAGGAAAACCTCTGCTCCAGTGGGGAATATGCAAATCCTTTGTGGCAACATCATTCCCCTAACATCAAAACAAGAATGTTTTGTTGTCTGAGCAATCTGGGATTACATCAATGAAAAATACAACAAATATGCAACAAGGGAAGATGCTCTTGAAACAGGTCTTTTGCAAGATCCTGTGTTCTAGGAAGTTTTAGTCCCATGCTGTGGGACTGACCAGCTAAGCAATTTAAGAGTATAAGGCTCTGAGTACCAAACAAAAGCTGTTCAAGACGAGACTTTCAAAAGCACAAATATGCATTGGAGAGAATTAAAAAAAGATCACATTTTATACCAAAATAGAATTTCAGAAAATTTCTCTGTGGTTTGGTTTTGTTGCTTGGGGGTTTTTTGTTAAATGAATGTAATGAAAGACGTAAGTGTACTAATTGTGAGTGATTAAAATGGAAACCTTCAGAGTCTGCTTGCATGTCCCAGGCTGTACAGGCATGGTAGAGAGGAATTCCTTCACTGAGGAATTCCCAGCAATGCAAGGGAAGGACACACAGCCACTTCCAAAGCTACACCATGCCAGGGGATGTAGCATGGTTACCTCTGTGTCAGGTCTGTTTGTGCCTTGAATCGGACTTGCTTTATCCTGCTTTATGCATATGATTCAACACTTCTGTACATACAGGTGTATGTGTGAGGGTTACATGGGAAAAGATGACAGCAAACATATGGTTTAAACATGCTATTTAAAACTGCTTTGATGCAAAACAAGGAAAATTGAGGAGAGTTAGCATTCACAGCACCATTTTACTGGTATTTACTGAGAAATCAGACCTAATTCAGACAGCACGATGCATTCCTGCTAACTGTGGTTTTATTTGCTAACCAGAGCAAATAAAATCATGTTCACTTCTTCCAAAAGATATTCCTGGGTAAAAGATTGTGTCACAGCAGCAACATGAGCATAGGAGAGAAATCAGAATGAACAGAGCCACAAATCAAAACAGACAGTAATAAAACAAACAAACAAACAAACAAACAAACAAGCAAAAGTAAACCCAGGAAAGGCAGGAGGCTTTTTTCGTCTGCATGCTTATCATTGGCAAAGAATAGCCTGTCTCGTTGGTGCTTGAGCTGCTAGAAATCCCTACTGCAGTGGGAAGGTTATTCCACACGCAGGATGTCAAACTGACAGTGTGGTCTTGGTGCAAGGGCTCTGGCAATCATCAAAGCAATGGTGATGGATGGACTGTTGACTGCAGACGACAGCAAGAAAATAACAAGAAGATATGGCAGAAAGCAGCAATTGAGGGTTATAATGACAGAAGCTGCAAAGATGCCTCATTCCCATATATCATGAATAAACAGGAATGAGGCTGGTAGTTCCATGGAACGTGTTAACACTGAGCGCTTATGCAGTGTCTTAAACCTACGCACACCAACTTTATGTAAATATATGCCAGCATAAATCAGATGAAGTTTGGAGTTCTGGATTAAAGGGTTTCGAGTGTGGATTTCATTTCCTGTCAAAAAAACAGGCTTTGACGGAAAGCAGATGTTTTCCATGAATGTTTCTCTTGCACTAGAAAGCTATTTTTTAAAAAAAGGAGAGACATCAGAAAGAATCTACTCAGGACTCTTGCAAAAATAGACCAGGGGAAAAGATTATCTTGCAGACGCATTTTCTGTAGAGCACGAGGAACAGCTTGTGAAAACACACACATTTGCATAGAGGAGAAATGCAATGGAAGGAAAGTATGCTGACATTCAAGTTCAATTATTTTTCTTTTTCCAAGATTTCCAGCTATTACACATGTATTAATACTTATAACGCCAGAATGAGAACACCTCTGGAGGTATTGTATCTGCATTATAATACTGGAGCTTTCTTGGAACTGTTGTACAATATTTTCAGAACTTTGAGTGAAGAGGAAGGTGAAGCCAGACAAATTTTCCTTACACCAGCACATTATATTTTTCCTCCACTGCATTGCAGTATAACAACTGCTTTGGTTGGCAGAATGACATTTCATTACCTAGACATATGGGAATTGATTTAAAAAATGGCTAAAGAATTAAAGTATCCAATTAATAGCAGTAGTTGAGCATTAATTCCCATTGAGTGGCAACCCTGGATGTACGGACAGGCTGGGGAATGAGATGCTGGAGAGCAGTGCCGTGGGAAGGGGCCTGGGAGTCCTGGTCAGTGGAAAGTTGACCGTGAGTCAGCCCTGGCAGCCAGGAGGGCCAACCCTGTCCTGGGGGGCATCAGGCACAGCATCACCAGCCGGGCAAGGGAGAGGATTGTCCCGCTCTGCTCTGCACTGGGGTNTGAAGGGCCTTGAGGGGAAGCTGTATGAGGAGCAGCTGAGGTCACTTGGTCTGTTCAGCCTGGAGGAGACTGAGGGGAGACCTCATTGCAGGCCACAAGTTCCTCATGAGGGGAGGAGGGCGGCCAGACCCTGATCTCTTCTCTGTGGTGACCGGTGACAGGACCTGAGGGAATGGCCTGAAGTTGTGTTAGGGGAGGTCTATGTTGGGTATTAAAAAAAGGTTCTTCACCCAGAGGGTGGTTGGGCACTGGAACAGGCTCCCCAGGGAAGTGGTCACAGCACCAAACCTGACAGCGTTCAAGAAGCATTTGGACAACACATGATGTGATTCCTAGGGATGGTCCTGTGCAGGGGCAGCATGATCCTTGAGGGTCCCTTCCACATCAGCATATTCTGTGATTCTGTGAAATTTTTCTAAGTAGTATAAGTATGAACTGAATATAAATCCATGAAGACCATCTCCCTAAACTCATCATATGAAGAAGTTTCTGACCTCCTCTTTTTGATTGCTAACTCAGTATTTAGACATTTTGTTCTACCTCTCAATAGGAGATGACATTTCTTTTCATGATGCAACATTCCTGCTGTAACTTCAGAAGCAGCACAGGTCCCTGACAACCAGATTGCAGGGGTTTCCACTTTTCTGTGTACAGCTTTGAGCAGGAGGGTTCCATCTCAGGGAACTCTTAAAGGGAGCTGGCAGACCAGTATTTCAGGTGTTTTGAAGGGTAGGGAAGAGGAAATTATTTCCCTAGCTACAAGTGAATTTTCTCACTCTTTTCAAATGTATCTGTGGGGCTGGGAAAGGGAAAGTAATGTTGAAAAAGAAAATAGATCTTTTTTTAGGAATTGTAGGAAAGGGGTTGGACAAATATATTAACAGTGGAAAAATAATTTTCTGCACATCTGCCATGAATTTGCATAATGCTATCTTAACTACTGTTCAAATCAAAGCCAGTTCAAGTAAACAGAAAAGTCCCTGATTGAACTAATTACAAATTTCAGAGATGAGAAAGTCTAAGCAGCAAGTATTCACGGGTTTACTTTGCAAGCGCACTGTAGCGTACAGCACAGTGCAGGGAAAAATATTCCGTTCATGCACGGTTGTGTTATAATTGCCAAAACGGTTCAGTATCATTTTAGGTTATTAAGGCACTAATGAACCTTTAAATGCATGCCGAGTCCCAATGATGTTATAGATTTACTTGCAGGTTAAGGAGTGAAAACCTTCTGTATGTTTGCTTTCCCCAGAATAGAAATGTTAAGATTTTAAGTAAGAATTAATATAATTTGACTTTAAAAATAAGGCATTTAGTCTAAGCTAACCTCTTCAGTGCCACATAAAATCAGTGGAAACAGATAGAAATTCCAGAGGCAATTCATAAGTAAATGAAACTCTAAGAACAGGTAGAAGCAAACAGACCACCTAATCCTCTACTGTGTCTCCAAAACTGGTCAGCATAAGATGCCAGGTGGAAAGTACACAAACAGCTCCCCACAACCCCCCCCCTGCTGCTGCAGCCAGTGGGCTGTGGGGGGGTCCAAGGCCAGGAGCATCATCTCATCCCTCCCCTCTGATGACGGCAGCCCAAGAGACAGGGTATGGCTCAGCCTCCTCCAGTGCTTCTCTCTCACCACTGGCCACAGGATGAGCATGGCTGCCTGAAAGCCTCATTTGAGGCAGGCAGTTGTGAGGATGTTTGTGAGGATGTTTGTGAGGATGTTTGCCCACGCCTGGCAGCTCCTCACCAGGCAGTGTCCACACAGCTGGGGAGCTGCTTTACAAAATCAGGGCAGCTACTCGTTCTGCTGAGGCAAGAGAGCTGGACCACGGGAACTTCCACTGCATGGCCTGCAGGATGGTCACCATACCCACCATCCATCCTGCTTCCAAAGCAAGAAACCATCCCAAAAGGCCATTAATCCCTGAACTCAGCACAGCAGGTGCTCGAGCTGGTTAATGCCCAGCTCGCACAAGAAGTTGCTGAGCAGAGCTCTGCTGCAGCTGCAGATCTGCTCCCCAGTATGTGATCACTGAATTATCATATTATTTAGAAGTCCTTGACCAACAAGATGTATTTTTAATTTCAGCATGATTAAAGTGCTATTTTTCTCTTGTACCTCTTGTACAAATGAACCTTAGTCTGCAGAAACAATGTCTATCATGTTATATATCTGTGTGCATGCAGAAAAATCTTACCAGATATCTGGGAGTCAATAGGAAGGTGCTGGATTCCACTGGAAGTATCCAGACACCTGAGTTTTCTTGTGGGATCTCAGTCTTCTATTCACAGATGGTTGTTGTGAACTGGCTTAAGAGATAACTTTATAATTAATTCTGCTTTATTCTGACAGAAAGCTGAAGTCTTTTAGCAAATCATACAGAGTAAATAACAAGCAGACCAGTTGTTTTGTTATTATAATTAAAAATTGCATCAGCCTTCAAATTGCAGTTATTTTTAAGGTATTTATTTTTAAAGGTATTTCTTAATACGGCTCTCTGCTGTATGAATCATGACCTGATCCTGGTATCTTGGCAACTGCATTAGTTGCTTCATATCTGGCAGCTCACGCTGCTTGAGGAGATTGAACTGATTTTCTCTCTATATCCAGCCTCATTTTCTAGCACCATCCTGATTGTCACACATGTGGTGCCTGTTGCTCCCATCATTGAACCTAGCAATTGCAAGGACTTTATTCCTTGTTGCTGATGCTCTGAGTTTTGGAGGAAAACTACCACGAAACAAGGATTTTTTCTGTCAAGAAACACATCCGTCTGTTCAAGGCACTGGGAGAAGAGGGTGAATAAGTACAGTAATGTCCCAAATTTGTGATTCAGGAGGAGTGGAACTTTATAAAGAGCAAACGAATGAAAGGAAGAAAAAAGAAAGAAAACTATTTTTCGCCTCCCAATACCAGGCAAAGCATCACCTGTCTCCAAATCACTCTCAAAACACTTTTCATGCTATCACTGGGAGAAAGAATGACTTGTCAAGTACAGGTCTGAAAAATCTCAGATCCACTTGTTTCTCTTCTAAGTGATGAAGGCCGTAGAATGGAGCTTAACTGCCTGCAGCTAGGAATCAGGCTGGAAGGGAAAGAAGCAGGAAAAAATTAAGAAAAGCTTTATGTTTTATGAAACATGCAAGGTTAAACCTGCTATTAATTTTCATGTGCAAATGGCAGTTCTCCAATTAGTATTTAATCAAATCTGAGGAAGGGGCTCAAAGGTATTGACTTTATGATCCTATCTGCTAATTAGCTCATTCTATCTATGAAATAGAAATACTTTCTTATTAAAATCAATGTTATATCTACTAACATTGGACTTGATCTAATGTTAGAGAAAATCTAATTATTACCTAAATAATAACTGTGTAATCTCCTGGAAGAAAGTTAGAAGGAAGATTAAATAGTGTCATATCCACTCTGGAGATAATATGAGTAAAGCAGACATGGAGAAGGGAAAAAAGAAAAACCATCTCGCCACAATACATCTGGACACAGTGCAGTGAACGTCTTCCCCCTTCTCTGACACTAAATGCTGAGATATGTTTATTTTTTCAAAGAACTGAGTCCACACGGGTGATGTCTATACTGACAAATGAGGCTGTGCCAAAGGTTCTGGGAATGATAACTCATTCCTTTATAATGGTAAACTCTTAAAACAAATCTTTGGCATGATTTTGCCCAAACCCAGGTAGCTCCCTTCTAAATACTTCCCAGGCAAAATTCAAAAGTTGGCACGGCCAAGCAGACTTCCTATGGGCAGTGTGCACATGGCTAACCTGCCTTGGGACTGACAAGTGCAGGTGACAGCATAGCAATTGGCCTCAGTACTGGAGAATAGTCCTGGACATATTTAATTTACCTGTGCGGTCACAAACTCCTCAGGGAAACATGACATTCTCTAGAAATAACACAAATGATAACTTTGATTGATAGCATTAAGCAAGTTTAGGATCCCCTCACTCATTGCAGAAGCTACAGACACACAAGGGTGACAGAAAGGACCTATTTGTACTGGATCCCAATTAAATATCTTATTGAAAGTGGATGCCCATTTCTAAATGGCTTTCTTTGTAATGCTGCTGGTTTACAGCAACACAGAAACTGCTGTCAAAGAGCTATTTGCTTTTTTCCCCCCCATCCAGAATCCTTGTTAGCTTTTGAGTCAGACAGTAAAGATGGTATTTTTCTGTTGTCAAATACAATCCATTCTAAGTCTAGACCTGAATTTATTTTGTGACATGAAGAAAATTTATTAATTTTCCCTTTATCTCTGCTTCTGGAGATGTATCTCTTCTTAAATTGAAGTGTCTAAAATTTGCTAGCGCCGTTTGATTTATTCCTCTGGGAAGAGAAGAGGCACCCTGATACATGTTTAGATCTAACCACCACTGGAAGTGTTCAGTGCATAAAAAACACGTGCAGAATGTGTAGAGAAAAGTAATAGGAATGTTGTGACTGGTGTGAATGGGGAATGAATGGAAATGTCTGATCATGTTTTGAAGACACCCAGAGATCAGCAGCTCATCACAATCCTAGCACGCAGCAAAGCGCAACTTCACAGGTCCCCCAGCTGGAAAAGGACTGTGAGTAAATCCTGACAACTCACAGAGTGGGGTGGAGACACAAAGGACCGTCAGGCCCAAAGGAGTGCAGAAAGACATGCAGAAATCAGCACACGGTTCCCAATCCAGGAGACAAGGTGAGAACCTCTCCTACAAAGACAAGCTGAGGGAGCTGGGTTCAGCCTGGAGAAGAGACGGCTTTTTTTATTGCAGCCTTACAGTACCTAAAGGGGGCTTGTAAAAAGGAGAAGAGGGACTTTTTGTGTGGGCAGACAGTGACAGGACAAGGGGCAATGGTTTTAAACCGGAAGAGGGCAGGTTTAGATTAGATGTTAGGAAGAAACTCTTTACTGTGAGGGTGCTGAAGCACTGGAATAGGTTGCCCACAGAAGTTGTCAGTGCCCCATCCCTGGAGTGCATCCCCCCCTGGGTGGGACATTCGAATAGTGTGGTTCTTCCCAAACTGTTGTTACATGTGTGGGAGCCCTGCTCTCCTGGATTTGGCTGAATACCTGCCTGCCCATGGGAAGCAGTGAATGAATTCCTTCTTTGGCTTTTGCTTTATCTATTAAATTGTCTTTGTCTCAACCTATGAGTTTTTTCACTTTACCCTTCTGATTCTCTCCCCCATCCATCCCACTGTGAGGGGAGTGGGCAAGAGGCTGCATGGTATTTAATTGCTCTCTGGGCTTAAACCATGACAGTGAGACAAAGACCATCAGTTGTAAGAGGAAAGCTTATTATTAGCAATGCCAGCAACAACAACAAAATCCCATAAAATAAATAAGATGGAGATTAAAGAGCAAGCTATTATTACAGAAAAAATAGAAGTAAAATACATCCCATTTTTGTTCAGTTCTGTTATCTATTTTAGAACTTGTATTTCCAATTCAACAAACGTAGAAAATAAATTCAGCAATATACAGGGAAATGAATATAGAAAAAAATATAATCAGAGTTATAGTAAGAAACTGGGGAAGGAACTGGGGAGTTTAAAAATGAGTCAAGAAAAAACCATATACTGAAGTGTGTGAACGTATGCTTACATACATTAACAGGCTGAGTGTGGGTGGTGGGTATGCCCACTGTAAACATGCATGGATAAACAGTATGCAAAGAAAAATAGGTTAAATCAGCAGAAGACATCTTAGCAAACAGAATAGTCAGTTATTGTAAAGGGCTTCAGTATAGGAATAACTCATAAAAAATCCTATCCAGAAAGATCGAGATGGAGAGAAAAAAAAGTATTATTAGAAAGAAATACTAGTAGCAATATTCAAGTTTTTATCAAATATTAATGCAGCATTTGATACATGAGGAGCTGTTAACATTAAAGCATAGTATTGAAATTACTAACATTTGTTCTTCTGATTTGTTTTTGGAAAATAATTTTTCTTCTTTTTTCTTTCCCTAGAATTCATTTACAAACCAGATATCATATCTGTCATTTTCTTGTCCAAATTATTTTTACAATTCTCATTTAAAATTGATGATTGGGGCTAGGGTCTTAACTAGAACTATTCCTCACGTAAGGTTTCAGTGAGGTGGCAAGAGAATTCAATCTGAACATAGGCTCTGTAGAGTTCATTTCAATTTATTACTCATTTTAAGTGAACTAATCTAAATTAAAATCTCCTTGAATCAATACTTCATTTTTATCATAGAATATTCTGACTATGTCACACAAATCATTCATCTGCTCCTGTATCTGGAAAAGCTAAAATGCCTTTGTGGTGAAGATGTGCTTTTTTCCACCCAATGGACTTACACACAAATGCCACATGCCCAAGCTGTGTATCTCTCTCAACATTTGCTCTTTGTGTGCTCATCAGCCAGCATGCTCTTACCATTTATCTCTGCATCATTACAGGATTATTCAGGTAAAATAGCAGTAAAATACTAATGATTGCAGGAATTTATACTTGGCATGGAAAAGAATTAATTTTTCACCCCTTCAACTTCCCGTTTTTGTTAGCAAAATGAACAGCCAGTTTGTGTTGTTTATAATCAGCATCATTATATTCATTTTGTGACAGATTCTAATGCTTTTGTTGTGGGTGTAGAGTGAAAGAACATTCTGAACAGATTTTGTTCTAATATTGCATCTTTATGTGAAGGTAATGACAGTTACAAAGTAAGGTGTGGGGGGTTGTTCTTCTGACAAAGGCCATAAAAAACTCTTTGGAGACTTATTTGTGTCTTGTTCTCTTCATTATTCTTTTATGTTTTGCTTGTATTACATAGCCTACAGTCAATTCATAAAGTACAATAAAAAATCCTATTTTACACACACACAAATTGGCATGGCTGCATAAAATAGTTGCTGCAGATACTTTCTGTCTTGAATCCTGAATTCCCTTTGTATTTCCTTCAGGTTTTTTCCTTTTTATTTCTTGGCCTTCTCAACTCTGCTCATGATTTTTCAAGCGTAAGGCATGTGAAAAAAATGCCCTCATTCAGCAAAACACTTCAGGATGTAGGTACCTTTCATCATATGAATTGGTCCCTTGAAGTCCTTTGGACTTAGATGCTAAACTATCTTACTGAGTTTTGTGTTGGTGCTATGGAGAACAGAATCCTCTGTGCACTAGCAAGAGTCTTGAGCACGTGCTTAATCTAAGCCAAGGGTAGTTCTACTCTTTTCCCTAAAACCAAGCACATACTTGGAGAGCCCAGAGGAGCCAGTGACTGATGCTACAGCTGCATTGCTGCAATGAAAGTGTCTTCCCATGTCTGGGCATGCCTGAGCGGGATCTCAATGGGTTGGGGAAAAGCCAGCCACATCCTCCCATCTCATACACCCCAGGTGTTTTCTGACTGATCAGAGGGCAAGAAACCTATCTCCCACCAGAAGATAAATGTGGTCACAGCACAGAGCACTAGTCACGTTGCTGTCAGACAGTTTGTATGTGTAGGAACCAAAAAGAGGCTGTGACACATGGCATCAGAGGCATGAGATTGCACGGGAATTCACAGGGATTGGCTACAAAACACATGAGAATGAGGGATCCTCATGCGAGAACATTCGAGGCCTCATTTCCTGAAATGCCCATGCGTAGCCCTGTGTCAGGGCTCCTTGCAGAATCACTGCTGTATATTTGTGCTTGTGCCTTTAGATCTGAGAAAACAGCGCACTGTAAATAGATGTGGGATTATGTGGTCACATTTTTTAAAATAATTTCAAAATAAATCAAAATAAATCATCTAAAGATTTGATAATGTACCATGCATGTCCATGAAAGTGTCTTCCCTCAGGAAAGCTATCGCACTATTTATCCTTTAAAGTACTGTGTACAAAGTCTGCTCTTTTAGATCAATTGCCTCAGTTTTGAGCTCTTCCCTTTAAGCAGAGGAATGGACTGTATAAACCATGCCATGGTGTTGGAGTGTGTACAAGTCTTTAACTATATTCTGTGGTTCGCTGGTTCTCTTTCTTTCTCAAGAGCACATGGGTATGCTATAAAAGAGAGACTACGCACAGCTTCATGGAGCTTGTTTTGAAAGAAAACATCAATCTCTTGAACTGACAGGTTTTATAAGAACAAATCTGGATTTTCCAACACCTTCCAACTTTACAACTGTTCTTCCATGCTGCCAACCTTGTCTACCTCCTCTAGCAGAGAAAATCTATTAGAGCCCAAAATAGAAGCATTTCCACCAGGTTTCTAAACTGCAGTTCCTCCATGTAATTGCTGTTGCCGTAACAACTTTAAAAATGTGACAAGTGACAACACTTAGCCAACAATCCAGCTATATTTAAAATTTGAGAGGACAAGACTAATGAAATGTATGATAAACACCTTGTGTTGGTCCATGGGTATAAATCAGAAGCAAGACCTGGTAGGTCTGTTCCATCTCCAACTGCTGCTGTGTTGTAACTAGGGGATTAAAATGAAGTGAAATTAGCACATCTCTGACACAGACCCTTTTTGACAGAGCCTGGAAAGGGCCACACTGTGGACTCCACTCTGCTTGTCTCTGCCTTGGCATTAAACTCAAGAGATCAAATTAATTCAAACATGATATCATTAATATAGAAATAGTGAACAAGTTTATATGAAGAGACCTCATAGTTCTAGAACAAGTTATGCTTGTTTTCTCAGCTTCTGATTGAAATTCTTAATGCTTAAATTCCTACTTCCTAAATGTTTCAGTAAAAACACACAAAAAGGAACAATAAGAACCTGAAATTTCTGGTGAGTTAAGGAAAGGTGAAGAGATGCCACCACACTGCCTTTCTGGGAGTAAGGGGAGGGGGCCAGACAAACATCAGACCTTTAGCAGATAAATGTACTTGAAATTGACTCTGCAGAAGAATGGGGAATATAGCACATCATGCAAGTTATCAGCAAGAACAGAATTCATAGACATATAGGCATCTATTTTATACTATAAGATAAAAATGCTGGCTCTTACAGAGAATTCAGGCTCTTACAGAGAATTTACTCTTCTGAGAAAGAAGCCTGACTTAGATTTCCTTCCACATAAAGTTGCATAAAATAGAATTAAACCTGCTGAGAAATGTAGAAGTGTAATCTTTCATAACACATAAACCTTTGTCTGCAGCATTACAACTAAATCCTCTGAACAGCAGATGATGGAATGGACTGCGGTTTCTTTCTGTGACATGACACACGTATTTACTTTTTTTTCATAAGTCCTTCTCAAAACCTCTTGGATGATCTGATATGAAAAAGTAATGTATACCAGAGCAATGCATTAAGGAAAGCTCCTCTCCAGCATGGGTATTCTGCACGCAGGCTAGGAAGCATCTTGATTAACTTCAGAGGACAGCTTTCAAAGGAAAGGCACTGTAGGTTACTGGAAAAGTAAGTTTAAAAGTGTTTCAGGTCCTTTTTGTTTAAATGAAGTGTATCTTTCCTCTTTGGGAACAGAAAAGTTTGAAGATCTCTCTATCTCTGTGGAAACCACCTTCACTCTCCTTTCAAAATGTAGTATTAAAAACTGTCACACAGTGGGAAGAAAAGTGCTTAACAAAGTAAGAAACTGTTTCTCCCTCGTCTGGCCTGGGGTAAAAAGAAATGTCAATATACATGTAACTGCCAGCTGAACCTTGAAAGGCTGTGAGCTCTGGTTTGGCAGCAGAATTACTCTAGTTCAAAGAGGCAAATATGTTGTGGTCTTATTGCTTTAGGCAGACCTATTTATCAACGTTAGTGATAGGATCACACAGAGAAACTGGGCAGGCGTTCAAGAATCAGAAAGACATTAACCATATCATCTAGTGTGAAAAAGTGGCTTCTGAGGAGCAGTAGATAGGGATCAGTTGTCCTCGCTAAATCTTCTGAGACCCTTCTTGTTCCCAACTGACCATTAAATACTTTGCCAGCTCTGTTCATGAATAGTACTACTCTTTTTACATCATCAGAGAGAACAATAGGTGTTACTGTTGGGGCTTTGGTTTTATCCTGCTGATGTTAGAGGAAAGTTCTGAAATAAAACACCTGACATTTCTGCTTGGTCTGGGAACAAAACCAGAGAGCAACCCAAAACCTAAAATCTGAGCCAACCTTGAGTATGAGACTTCATCTGCATCAAGAATGGAGCAAAGTCATCATATGCATGAGGGATGGGGGCTGAAGGTAAACCTTAAACTCATATTTTGGATGCCAAAGTTCAAAAGTGTTCCCTTAAGAGCTTTCAGCTCTCTTCTCAAAAGGAAAAAGGACTAAGGGTATAAACATTCTGAAACCTCAGGCAAGCCTAAAACTGGTAATACCCTTTGGCAATTTGAAATTACACCTCCTGCATCAAGATGACACCAGAAAGACAAGCCACCTGCCAGTTCCTCCATTCCAGCCAGGAACCCCAGACCCTGCCAGGGGCTCATACTCATGCCACCCTTGCTCTTTTGCCAACGGTGGCCCAGCCCGGCCAGCAGATTTGTCCTATGCAGGACAAAGCCACAATGAGAGTTCAGATGTGTGGTTTGTGGTTGTTCTTCCTTCCAGTCAAAATATTTAAACCCATCTTCAGTGGATTTCAGTCCCAGATCAAGAATGACTAAACAGCCTGAAATTCTGTCTTACACCAAATGTTAAAGAAGAGAGTTTAAGTTTTTCTGTCACTGCTCTAGCTATGTCACCACTGCTGATGCTTACTACTGTGCTATTTTTATATGGTTGTAGGCAAGGCATGTATTTTAACTGGATGAATCTTGTTGATAGTCTAAAGTTTTATACTCTCTTCCTTCACCCAGTATTCAGTACACAACACAAATCAGCCTCCCAAGTAATTGCAGCCAGACTTTATTTCTTACACAAAGTGTCATGACTAAAGAACAACATTGCCATTTATTTGATATTCACTCACTGCTTTGTTATTGACAATTTACCTCACAGATTATTTGGGACTGTAGCAAATGATACCAACATCCGCTTCTGTGTTTCTGTAAGTGAAATTGCTCAGGGACTGAGATGAGGATTTTCAATGGCTGAAATGCTTAAGGAATTGAAAATGATAGAGGAGGTATAAAAATATATTGTTTGTCCTTGAGATAGAGACAAGATGTCCAAGTGACTGACTCAATACACGTCTTTCCTGTCTCTCACCTTCCTAAAGTAAGATTTAAGTGGGATTGACATCAATATAAATCTGACCCTGTTTCTCAGGTCTTATGGGATTTAGAGGATGTGTGTAGAGAATGAATGTGATGCTCAGGTGATTCTGTCTATGACTCTGCATAGAAGACACCCTATTTTCAGCCCACAGGTTGTAGATGTGTAATTATTCTTCTCAGACAAAGGTGTGAATGGAGTAAACATGTCTAGACCAAGTGACCTGAGCAAGGGCTTCCTCCTGTCGTGTTCTATAGGAACACTTGCTGTCCAGCTATTATCTGAGAAGGATGCTCCAAGGCATTGGAGTGCCTTCTCCTTGGGTCCTCAGGGGGTTTGTGCATGAACTGAGCCCCTCATCACTCTGCACTGACAGCTTGAAGTGTAGAAATGTCTTGAAGAAAACTTTGAGCTCCCTACGAGAACTACCAATGACATATCAGTGCCCTGATGGTGCGTGGTTGCAGAGTTGGAGCTCTGAAGGTATTGACACTTTTGTCAGCAGTCAGGTGAGAATTTTGTGTCTACTTGTTTTGCAGCTGAATTTTCTGTTACAGTTTCCTCACAACAAATCGTCCAGACCAACAGTTTCTCCTTTTTTATGGGAAGGACTCAGGAAATGGCTGTACCCATAATTCTCCACCTTTTATTATTTCCCATGTTGCCACCCAAAGTAATGATGCAAAAGGCAGCTACAATTTATGGTATGCCGAAGGCCCATCTGTGGGAAGCTAATTGTTCTTCCTCAGCCACTTCCATATTTATTTTCTTTTTCATCATCTCTGTAACTGCATTTGAACCAGAGGCCATGGCAATCATGGCAACCACCCACACTGACAGCACATGCTTTTATTTTTCTTGGCAGCAATTATTTATCCAACTTGTCAAGTTGCTGATGACATTGAAAGAGCATCTGTTTCACACTGTCTGCATCACTTAATGCAGAAAGACACAGTTCTCTGGCCCATTTTATTGATTCTTGTGACATTTCCCTCTATTAAAGTTTTCTGTTCTTGGCATCTTATATTTTTCTTGGCCTTGGCTTGTTAACTCTATCCTTGTTCATTTTATTACCTTATTTGCTGCTGCTAAATAACAATTTCATACCGGTCTCCAAATCCTTCCATTGTTCCTTGTGCTGCGTTGGAGCTCTGCAATCTGCACAGACTCCCCAGAGCAATGCTCTACTTGATCTGCAATAAGTCTCTGATGAAACACAGAATCACTTGGAAAATACTGTGAGACAACTGTAGTAGGTGAAGGACTCACGACAGGAGAGAGCGAGCCGGCTGTACCTGATGCTGCTCTGCGGAACGGTGTGGCTCAGGAACGGCACTGCAATGACCACCTCGTGTTCCAGAGCTTCCCAGGAGAATGAGGTTATGGTTTAGACACCGAAGTCCTCTTGTCACAGAGGCTGTTCAGTTCGGATGATAGTGCTGCATAACTTGATGCCCTCCTCAATTTAAATCTTTTGGGATCTATATTTGTAATCTTCTCTCTATCTTACCTGAAAGACAGTTTCAGAGAAGTGTAGGCAATTGGGCTCCATGGTGGCCACATCAGTGGTGGCTCCTCTTGGTTCTGTTTTTTTCCCCAATGAGTTCACCTTCTTCGAGGAGAGTCTGCTTCAAATCCTTCCCAAAGGAAGAAAAAGTGGGAAGAAAAATCTTTTCCATTCCAGAAAAGTATCTCAGCACTGCTGTTGCAGAAGGGCATTGTTCCTTCCTCTAGTGAATTGTTTCCCTCTGGAATAAGTACATCGAAACATTTAAACAGATGAGTGAATGAATCTAGTTATCAAGGTGCTTTCTGTGAAGATGGTGAGGAAGTGTTCCAGGGTTTGGTGTGTAATATAAGAAAAATAGCAACCTGACTGCAATGCATTTTCTGGAACATTTCACTGAAAAAAATGGCCATCTTACTGAATTTGGCATATTTCATTGAGTACCACCTTCTGGACCAGAAGTCTTGTATTTCAGCCATCTCCAGCACCCTTTGGAGTACTTGCAATGCTCGTAGTTCCTGGATTTGGAATCCCTACTCATGTTGTCTGATGTAACCTCTAAGGCAGAAACACATTTCCTGAATTCCTGCTGGATCCATTGCATGACTGGACAGTCCCACCGGGTTAGCAGGTTTGCTTGTACTGACACACAGAGTTGTCTGCAGGTATAACAACAGATATAAATTCTGTGTTTAGACCCAAACTCAGTTATCCCAGACGTATAGATGTCAATTTGTCTTTCAAACCATAATTTGAAACATTTGCTTTTGGTGTTTTAAACTAATCCCTTTCCCTCCTAATGGGGCCAAATGCATTTGATTGCCTTAAGATAAATGCGTTTTTATTCTTTGGAGAATTGCTAGCAGATTAAAAATAGATTTTTTTCAAAATATTACACTAAAGATGACTAAAGATTAAAAATTCTTGGTGAGCTGCATTGTTCTTAGGGAGCAATGTTATATAACTAGGTGACCTCAGTTCTGGTTTATGTCAGTCCCTTGTAAGGTTCAGTGCAGCATTCAGTATGTGCCTAGAGCATTTGATATTGAAGCTTAATCTACCACACTGTAAATCACATACATGTGTGATTCTTGGTAAATTAATGAAATTTTTGCTTGATTGAAAATAATTGGAGTGTCCTTGGACTTGCTAAAGAGACTAGCCCTATTAAATATCAGTCAGAAGTGAGGTATACCACTCATTAGTCAATATAATTTGGTAGATTTCTGTGATTACAGTTTAACAGTCTCCTGAGCAAATTCCACCATCAGGAGTGACTCTATTCCAACCCCTTTAGGACATGTCTATGCAGGAAGGAGCAAACTGAACCAAACTCCCTCTGCTAACGCTCTGAAATGGCCAGATATAATCTAGCATGGGTCCAAAAGCAGCATTACAGTGGCACTGTGCCCAAGCTAGTAAATCCTGCTGACAAGATTAGGACCAGACACAGAAGTAGGCTGGTGCTGTGCCAGCACTTTCCTCTTATGGGCCCACAGCTATCTTCTTTCCAGGGTGTTTCCTCTTTGCTCCCACATTTTGGTAACCATGGGTGCTGTGGGCTGCACATGGCTCAAACACTTTAGCAAGGAGCATGGTCTCATTCCCTGGACTCTGGCTCATACTGCATCCAGGCTGCTCTGCAGCTGTATCTGCAAGATCAAATTTCCTGCATGTACACAGCGTCACATCACACCCTGCCCTGAGTGTGGATGTTCTCTGTAAAGCCACATGGTCCATGAAGGCTGCCCAGTCATCTCTCCTATTGGCCTGGCTGCACCAGCACACAGGCAGCCGTCCCTCCATCCCTCCCAGACGGCAGGTCCTTCACTGCCTGGAAAATCCTACACCAGGTTGCCTCCACTGATGGGCAATGTACACAGCCCGTCTCCAAGACTAAACCTCCCCCCTGCCCAAAATACTAACCAAGGTCCGTTGCCACTGGAGAGCAGGAGCCAGGTGGAGCAGACGTTACATGGCCTTTTTGTCTCTATGCAGCACAAAGATAACACTCAAATTCATGAATACATGTATTCCAAACAGGATCTGTCGTTAGTGGGACAGAAAACATTTTCCTTTCAGAGCCCAACATCCGTGATGCCTCAGGCTTTCCATCTCTCTTGCTGCCAACAGCAGCATGACCTTTCATTCCCACATGCTACGGTGCCAGGCTAGAGGGAAAAGAGCCAGGACCCCCATGGAGCTGCCCCAGTCCTGAGCCAGCTCATTGTCTGGTTGAAGCTGCTCTTGCCACCCGCTTTGTGCTGCCTTCCCGTCTGCTGCACCCCCAGAGCCAGCCTGCCTTCCCATCCTGGCATCCACAGTGGTTCCCTGCACAGGGACTTTTTCCTGAAAAGGACTGGCCAGGGAGGCACAGCCTTGCAGTGCAGGTATCCTGATGAGATGTCTGGCATTGCCTTCTCCAGGTGCCTGCACGAGAGAGCTCCTCCATCAGGAGTTTCTGTACAGCCTCAGGTACAGGTATTCTCACGACAGTATTCCCTGAGACTTGCTGAAATATTGCAAGGCTGAACATGTGGAGGCAAGAAAACCCCAGCTATCTGAACCCTAATTGATTTCCCCCTTCCAGTGCCCAACTGTACATACCCTTCCTCACTCTCCCTGAAAAATACAGTCGTGTCTCTCCAGGAGTTTGGGGACTTCTATGGTCATGCAAGTGCTGTTCCTTAGGGACAGACTGTGGGGACTGTTGCATGCCCATGACCCGTGTGCTTCACTTCACACACCAACATGTTTAGGTTCTTGACAGGAGTAAAATATAAGCTCTTATTCTGGGCTGTCCACTGCTTCTCCTTTAAGGCTCCTAAAGGTGAGATTATACCCCTGTGGGACACTATATCATGAGGCCACAAAGTTTAATCTGGAAAATCAGGGTTTGGGATGAGGGGCTTCTGGGGTACATGTTATCACACAAGATGCCCCAAGCCTGGAGTAGGGTAGTTGATTCTCAGGACTGCCCTGACAAAGCAATGTAAACTGTGATTCTTGCAATTTCTAGTAGGAAAAGGGTCAGTCTTGACTAATGCTAGCTTCAATAAATTTAGGTTGAAAGATGTAGACTGCAATGAACTTTTCCGTGAAATCCTTTCCGTTTGTAGCAAATTCATATAACTCTTTGGACTTCTGTGACCACAGATAATTTTATTTTCTTATTATGGCTGTAGAATTTATTAGTTAACAGATAACCAAGGAATTGTTTGAGAACAAGATATAATGTCAGGGATTCAGCAAGACCATTCTTCACACATTATGTGGTGAAACCAACAACTAGAGGAATGGAGACCGTAAGGGAACCAGAAGGGACTGAAAAAGGCATTTTAAAGAGGCTGACTTGATTGTTTTGTTAGATGACACAGACTTTCCCCTTAGAATATGAAGTATCAGAGCTTTCTGAGGTCAGAAAGTGACCTAGCACCATGAACCCATTAGCTGGAGGCAGATTTTAAATGCATTGGATTGACATGAAGGTGAATCATTATGGTAAAGAAGAACCCTGGATAAACTATACACAAAACCTGAGCAGACACACACTGAACTCTATCATTTAAAGTTACAATGCTCCTTTACTGGATGGCAGGGATGGAATTAGCATTGCCAGAGACATTGCTACTGTGCTGGGAGTGGTGTTCTGGAAAAGGAACACAACAGTGGCAAGGAAACAGAGATGAGAGGAACAGATATGAGAGTAACAAAAGAGTCCCTGCAACTGGTGTAGGAAATTGGATGGAAATAATATATTATGTCTCCAAGCAGGATGGGTATTCAAGCTCCCATAGACTTGAAGGAACATGGGTCATGATCTCCCCTGAAGTTGACTAAGGTCCTGTTATTAATTTCAGTGGTACAGGATGTAATCCTGGGGTCAGTTCTGTGCAGAAGAATGTGAATAGAAGGTGTTATAAAAAGAAATAAAATAAATAATAAAGGCATTTTCTAAGTGCCTTGACTCGTGGCCCTGAGCATTAACTTTGCATTACTTCTCTGCACACAAAGCCATGGAGCCAGCCAGGCCCCTTTGGCCCTACTCTTGGCAAACAAGTCTCAGTGTCTAATCACACATGGAAGTCGAATCTGGCCCTCAGAAGGGCATCCACCTGTGTAGCTCTCAGCCCCAGTTAGGCCCTATGGGTTCCCTCTAGTTAGTGAAAAGCAAAACTCTTCTGCACAGTTTACATGAAACACCCAAACACAGATCCTGCTTTGTCCACCTGGATGGTTTGTGGAGACCACCCATACTTTACATAGCTGCTTCAAAAATAGATCACAAAGAGCTTCTTTAGAGATTTGAGGTCCATAATCTTTTGCAGAGGCTGCTCCCACATTGCTAAAAAAGGCTGAAAATTCTTCTTATGTTGCATGGCATGTATGCTGGTAATGACTTCTGTGACATGACTGCTAAACACAGAAGAGCAGCATTCGGTTGGACCAAAGGTCTTCCTAGCCCAATATCTTCTTTTTAACAGCAGACATAAACAGAGGGGGAAGAGTAAAGGGGATGTAAACTTGGGGAAGAGTAAGACCACAGCAAGCATGTAAGGTATTTCCCGCTATTATTGTGTCAGACTGCAGGCATTGTCAGCATATGACATCCTAATGCAAACATGGGTTTGTATGTGGTCTGTTTTTCTTCCATGAACATGTGAATTCTCCCCAGAATCCAGAGTAATTAATGTTACATAACTATAAAATCAGCACCAGCTCTGCAAAGTGAAGATGTGTCAGAAACTGTCCTGCCCAGGAAGCAAAGTTAAAGTGGGGATGACTGTGAGGCATTACTGCGTAGACAAATTGCTTCTCTGTACTCAGCCATAAAGACAGACTGTGCAAACCATGTGCTGGTCTTCCTCTACCTGTACTGTGAATAACAGTACTAGAAGAGAAAAATATTGATGTTGCTAGCCTGGGAAAACTACAGTTCTTGTGAAAATGGATTCCTTTCCATGTCTTCCCATCAGAGATGTGAAAGGGGGCCAGCTGACTAAAGTAAGCAGGTAAAGAAGTACATAAGGCCCCCCGATAGCTGGGAACTAAGAGGTCCACATTAAGACTGAGAAGCTTATTTCAGGAGGTTGAACTTCTCTGGTAGCTTGCCAGGAGACTAAAATTCAGGAAATCTTGGCGACTACTGAAACAAAGAGAAAAACATCAGGTTACTTTCAGGTAATTGGATATGGCCATACAAAAAGTACTGTATTAATCACAGATACACACAGCTATTCCAGAATTCATTACTTGACTGCACTAGCTTAATTAATCCATAGTTCCCCATGGTTTAAAATGTGAGGGTGTAAGAAATCAGAAAAAGTGACTCTTACTCTCAGCAATAAGGAAGCCTGAAGAAGTGCCCAGCCCAAAATCTTGTCATTCCCTGGAATAAATGCTGTAGGTTTTGCAAAGAATTCAAATAACAATAATTGCCAGCATAGCATATTCACTTGCACAACTGTAGAAATAAGATAGCGGAGTTGTGCTGTGGTCACTTTGAAAACTAAATAACTTGCCAGAGTTACTTCACAAAGCTCTGAAATATGTATCAGGAAGGCACAACATATAAAAAAGCAATACAGGTTTCCCATTAAAGCATTTCTATCCACAAAGTGCCAGAGGCTAAACTGCATGAAATACTCACTGAAAATCCCCTCATCAGTCTTTTCTTTGTCATAGTCAGAAGAACATTGAACCGCAACTGTTTGGCAAATAATATTAGAACTGCAAGTGAATTCAAGATATCTATCACTAAGACAATTCAACTGATCGTAAATTGAAACTGCACGAGCAGGCTGGAGAGAACACTCGTCTGTTGCGACAGTAATTATTGCACACTCACGTTTCAGCAGGGTGTCATCTCTACGGGCATGGCATCATTATAAACCTCTCGCTGGTACAGCTGACCTCAAGAACTTGTCACTGTTGCTGGTCTATGGAAATAACAGACTTACTTTATAAATAAACACCCTTTTTAAATGAGTAACAGCACATTTTGGAATTTTAGATACATAGGGCTGAGAGAAACCTTGAGGGGATCATTTTGTCTCTCCTCTTGCTCTGAGACATGCCTGAAAGATATTTGTTTTAGCTGCTTTGAAAGATCTCCAGTAAATGGGATTTCACAATTCTTCCAGCAAGTGAGGCTGCTCCAGCATTTAACTATTCCTATAGTGGAACAGCTTTCTTCTTAATATACCAGTGTCAAGCTGGACTGTTTACTGATTTGAGATAGTCCATATGACTGCAAATTTATGCCACTGTGTCCTCCTGGGTTTATGCTGCCTTGAAGAATCACATTATGCAAGTTCCAAGTTAAAGTGTTTTTCTAATTGTCAGTTTATGAAACTTGCTCTTAATTTCTGAAGGTCAGGCTGGAATCTAATAGTCACAGACACCGTGACCGCATTAGCATGCGCAATCTGGTGCCATATCGAGAAACCAAATTGGCTGGCTGGGGGTTATTGATGATATTGCAAATCTGAACAAAAGCTCAGCTCAGTTTTAAGATTGGAGACTGGGTTTTAGACTGGAGGGGAAAATCAGTATTTATAACACAGACGTAGAGAAAATTGGATGTTACTCAGTAACCTTTGGAGGAAACACTTCTACAAAGAAGAAAAATAACTTCATGATTTAAAGTTTTTTAAATACCTAGTTTATCCAAATAATCTGTCCATATGAATTTCTGGAAATATGACAAAAAATTAAGTGTATCAAATAATAAATAGGATGAAATTATCTTCAGCCACTGCATTCTCATCAGTTACAGCACAGGTAGCTTCATTTGCAAACTTCCTGAATACAGCGTTCTGAAAGCAATCAAATATGTCCCGAGCAATGCTTCATGCTGTCACACAGGCCAGACCAAAAATAGAGAGCTGATTTCATGGCTGGAAAATAATTCACTTCAATAAGCAGTTTACACAACCATTTGACAAAGACTAACAAATCTGCTCTTCACGAGCACTGCTGCTGGTGGCAAGCAGCTGATTACCAGGCAATAAACAACCTGGTAGTATACAACAATACAACAACCTTATAGTAACAACCACCCCATTGCTAGGTGTTAGGGACATGAGGAAAAAGCTTAACATTCAGTTGCTGGCTTGTTCTGGGACAAACTCGAAGTTAAAGAATGTCTTTCAACATTCATATTATGACAGAAAGTAAGTTTAATTCTCACTCCTCTTCCCCAGAAATATTAGCATCTCTCTCACAAGGAGAGGTTGAGAGAGTTGAACCTGTTCATCCTTGAGAAGAGGAAACTGAGAGGGGACCTGAGCAATGTATATAAGTATTTGAACAGAGGGTGTGAAGAGGATGGAGATATTCAAGAACTGTCTGGACACAGTCCTGTGCAGTGTGCTCTAGCATGATCCTGCTTGAGCAGGGAGGTTGGACCTGATGACCCGCTGTGGTCCCTTTCAACCTTGCCCATTCTGTGATTCTGTGACTCTGTGACGTGACTGAAGGAACACTCTGCACATTCCTTTTATTCTCAGAGAGAGATGGTAAGTCATTACAGGTGTGAAGGTGTGCCTGCAGTCTACTGCATACCGAGAATATGGACACAGATTTAAGAAAATGCTGATCTGTAACAGAATTTTTAGCATGTGAGACATGGCACGAAGCACATAATGCACTGAACAGCACTCACAGAGCTCCAGGCAGTTGGTATAAACCAGCTATTCCCCCACTAGGACTAAACACCACAGCTGGAGTACAAGTGTACAAACAGTATTAAACAAAACTATGGGTTGTAGAGTTTTCCCCTTTGAGGAGGGAGAATAAGAAAAGTGCCTACTAGCTTTATAGTTTTCTATGTGATACTTCCTTTAAATTTATTTTCTGTCCATAAACAAATGACACAAAAATGTCATCTATTATGGTTTCGTGGCTTCTTACTTATTTTATTTCTTGAACAAGCAAGCAATGGTTGGCTAATTCTTGATCAAATAGGATACCTGCAACTATATTCAAGTCCCATGATTTTTGGTCCTGTTACTTTTTCTAGAGGTGAAGGAATATTGTCTATGCATGAATGAGTGAGCCAGTCAGAGTTTTAAAATGGAAGCCAAGCACCCAAGCTGCCATACAGTGCTAATTGCTCCTCATGGAAGGCATGAGACAATTTTCTATTAAGAAACTGCTGATACATTTTTCTCACCCCCAAATTTACTTTAAAAGACTGAAGCGATTGAGAAATACTCATTCTTTCTTACCCACCCTTCAAAACTCTCTATGCTGTACAGCCCAATTTATGTCAAGAACCACCACAGAAACTATCCAGGCAGAGCGAGAAGGACCTCCAGAATATGCTACCGTGGTGTGGTGGACTTTGAAACCACTCTTGGCAGAAACTGGTAAAAGTGATTAAGAACTGGGCTTTGTGATTTCATTTCTCTCATTTTCTCTTCTATCTCACCAGAAGAACACTGAATTAGATATATATTTGTATTGCTAATGAGAATGTCTACAGCTATATTTAAAGGGATAATTATTTTTGACAAGAGATGAAAGAGCCTCTGTTTGGGGGTGGGGTTGGGGCTTAATCTAACCACACTCTGGTGGGACTTGGATTTCCTTTTGTGTTGATTTACATGGCATGGTTGAATTCTTTTGACCTGAAGCTCTGCAGATCAAGCCTGATGAAATTTTACTTACTACTTTGCTTTAATCTGTGCAGTTACATTTGAGTTGCCCTCTGCTTATAAATTAAAAAAAAAAGGAAGACTTTACAGCAGTAAATGGAAATGGTATTGGTGGATATCCATTCCTTGCAGACATGTCTCACGTAGTTACTCTGTATCGTGCAGATATTTGTCTTCTTTATACTATCTGCCAAGTGATGGACAGATGGAAATCCACCTGTGACTTCATTCCTCTGGATTTCAAAAGGGGAAATCAAGGAAAATTATTGGAATTATTCATAAAAAGAAAAGAGATGATTTAAAGTAAAAATATTCCCTATTTCTCATAGTACAATCAACTATTTCAACTGCATAGAAAATGCAAATAGGTGATAGACTAGCAACATTTGATTAGCTCTAGGCAGGCTCTTCTCCAGTTGTCACTGAATTCAAGGGCAGAATTTCAGCTGGGTGACTTCAAATCAGGCATTGAATACCTCTCCCCTCATTGAGCCACCTCAGCATGCACCTGACCCGCAGCAGGAATCTGCAGCTGTACTCAGCAGGTTTGTAAACAGGAGAACATTGTCCAGGCAGTGAACAACATGCCAACATTTTAGAAGACAATAGGATATAATATTTCAATTGAAAAGGACCTAGAAGGATCCTCTTGTACAACGGCCTGACCAATTCAGGGCTCACCAAATTAAAGCCTTTTATTAAGGGCCATGTCCCAATGTCTCTTAAATATTGACAGCTTTGGGGCATCAACCACCTCTCCAGGAAAGGAAGTCTGTTCCAGTGTTTGACCATCCTCTTGGTAAAGAAATGCTTCCTAAGGGTAGTGTTATGTGGGTTACCTTAAAATACCCCATATTCCAGACAGATTACTTGACTTTTCCCTGTTTCAATTTTCTTTTCCTATCCTTCTAAAAAGTCTGTTGAGTACAGACTAAACATTAACCAGTCCTGAAGCTTCTTGTGACTAGGCTAATTCAGGATAATCTAGCAAAGAAATTCCATTTTCTAGCCCTGCTTTTGCATGTGCAAAGCATTCCCCATCGCTTTAAAATCCAGCATTGACATAGGCACTCTGACTGAAGGAAATCAGAGTCATCAATTTCACCAGGTCAGTCACCAGGTATCTTGAATCCAATTTTGAACTATTTTCCATTCCCCTGCTCTACATCCAATAATTACACATGCTAACAAATAGCTTGACCTTTAAATAGCCAAACTTAAACATTACTCAGCTTGAGCCTTTCTTTCCTTGCTCCCAAACCTCAGCTCACTGATTTTTAAAGCATATAAAATAAATGAAATTTTGTGAGGTTAATGCAAGATGCAAAAGCAATTGGCTCAGTTGCAGGAGCACTCAGAGCCTCTTCATGCTGTCAGTCAAGGCAATTTGATTCTAGTGCAAAGGACGTGTTCTCATGTCCTGGATCCCCACAGGTCCCCTCTGTTCTGGCCACCAATGATGCACCTGCTGTCTCTGCATTTCCACCAGGCTGGAGAAGTTTTTGGTGATGTGGAAAATCGAGTGGCTTCCCCACACACCAGCAATTCCTTTAGGGCATTGACCTTCAAGGCAGATTCTCCAACTAGGAGCTTTCTCCCAACTAGGCACGATCCTGTCAGTACCTGTATGGGATAGGAGTGCCTGAAATGACCAGGAGAAAGTTACGTGTGTCCTACCTGGAGGTGCCTGTGGCTGGAGCCCTCATCTGAAATGTAGAAGATGAGGGTAGAAGTCCTTATTCTAGTTCCCACACCACAGACTAATGTGAGCCAGGGTTTCAACATGAATCTTCCTTCTCACTCAGTGAACATTTAATTAATTTACAGATTCACACATTTGCAAGAATAAAGGTGCTTAGTGAGGGCATTTCTCTGAGACGTGGGATCAATCAACCAGAACAGAAATTTTAACCTGAATTTCCTGTGTGATTTAAAAACTAGGATGCTGATTGATCTCAGCAGCATTCTCCTTCCTTCAACAAACCCCTCTTAGACATGTCTCAGAATTGATTCTTCAGTGCCTAAATAGCCTGGGAATTAGCCATTACAAAACTGCAATTAGGTTTTGACAAGGCCATTTAAAACTAACCTCCGCTGAGAGCAGAGAGCAGGTAAAAGGAGAAGAAAACAATGACGCCCCAGTGCTTCAATCAGGTTTAGTTTTAGCTCTGAAAGCTGAATGAATTTGCAGCATGAAGGCTCAAACTGTTGCCCCTAAATGTCTTAGTTTTTAAAGCAATCCTTGTTTCCTACTTATTTCTCTCTAAATCAGCTCCTGTATTTCACTCCCTTGTGTCTATTTCCACAGGTGAGAGTTTGTTATCCTAAAATATAGTTCAAAATTGAATGCTATAACTAAATATTAATACAAGGAGCTTCTAAAAACTGTCACAGGAGCTTTGGTTGGGTATGGCTGTCAGTTTTGTGTATTACATAAACAACTGGCCTTCCCTTCTCTGTCATTGCTGTTCTGACTCCGTGTTGGAATCAGATGTCACTTATACCACCTCCCATGAGTATTTCAACTATGATTCAAAATCTCTTTGGCACCCATGTCAGGAACTTTTCAAGCACATTCCATGTAACCCCCCATATAAATCACATTCTGTTCCACTTTACTGCAGTTTCTCAAGATTTTTCAGTCTCTAGGAACAAGGACCTGTATTAATAGGTAACAGAATGTGCCTCTGTAGTTTGCATCATTTTTCTGTGTTCATGTTTGTCTGATAAAGACAGAAGTTTTCTCTTGCCTTTGTTAGGCCTCTTGAAATCAGAATGAACAGATGTTCACTCCTAACACATTTTGCTCTTTCATCGTGATTTCCTTTTTTCTTTCCAAAATACATGTTCATTATTTTACAGCCCCAAATTGGGCAGATGAGACTGTAACTTGTCTGGATTAATCCTTTCCTGCAGTCCCAGTGGGGTGCTGCCCACTCATTCACTACTATAAATGCAGGGCTGTTCTGCAATCAGTTATTAATAGAGCTCATTAGCCTCTGAGGTGTTTGTGATAGGGCTGCAGAGCACAGGTAGAACAGAGGGAAGTCCTTGGAGAGGCAGAGATGATAAAAAAATGTTGTTCAGATTTTCTCCAAGACTTTCCAGGTACAAGAGCCTGAGCACTCAGCTGTACTGAAGGAGAGACAGGGAGAGCCTGAGCTTGTCTGGTTGGGAAACGGAGACTCTCACAATGACCAAGGCTGGAAGCTTCTGACTTGAGCACCATGACACTGGGATCCCAACAGACTGAAGAAATGGGCTAACAGAGCGTTGGGAGCCACTCAGGGGAGGTGATCCCTCCTCTCAGCTCAGCAGTGGTGAGAAACAGCTGGATTCTATGTCCAGCACTGGGCTCCCCAGTACAAAAGAGACACGACAAACTGGAATGAGTGCCACACAGGCCCATGATGATCATTAAGGGAGTGGAGCGTCTGCCACGTGATGTGAGACTGAGAGGCAGAACTGTTCAGCCTGGCGAAGAGAGCACTCACGGGAGAAGTCTTACCCAAATACCTGACTGGGGAGAAAAGGAGACAAAGTCAAGTTATTCTTGGTGGTGCTCAGTGAGAGGAAAAGAGGCAAAGGGCAAAAATTGAAATACAGAAAATTCCACATAAAAGTAAGGAAAAGTATTCTACTGCGAGAATGACTGAGCACTGGAGCACGTGGCCCAGAGAGGTTGTGGAGTCTCCATCCTTGGAGACTTGACTGGACACGACCCTGAGGACCCCATTCTAGCTGGCCCTGCTTTGAGCAGGGAGATTGGACTCGATGATCTCCAGAGCTGCCATCCAGCCTCAGCTGTCTTGAGAAAAACTGTCTCTTGCCAAACATCTGAGAGCTGTTGAGAAGGCTGATGCACCAGTTTACTCTCCTGCTGAGCATTCCAGACTGGCCAGAGCCCAGGAAAAGAGAACAACACACTTAAGCAGCATTTTAGAAAACGGCCTCTAATTCATGGCACTTATTTATGACTCACCTCAGGGTACTGTAGGGTTGCAAGCACAACGGACACGGTAAAAGTTTTCTAGTTTAAAAACTATTTTCTCTTCATAAATTCTGCTTATGTGGCACTACAAGTACTAGTTTGTTTTTCAGGAGGCTGTTTGCATGCTGTGTACGACTGCCTGCAGCATCCCTAGGTGAAGAACCTCTGAAATTCAGAGACATGCAAATGACTCTGAGGATACAGCAGCCTGCCTAAGAATGCAGGAATCACAGATTGCTGCCCGGGGTAGGTAACAATGAGTTCTGACACATGAGAGAGGGTTATCAGGCAGGATAAGAAGTACTAGGTTGGGAGACCACCCCGTCCTATAACAATGAAAGATTTATTGTTGTCGTCAGCCACCAGGAGATAATAGAGAACTAAAGTTGTGTAAGACTTTTAGATGATGCCAGTCACAGCCCTTTTCCTTCCCATTTTTGTGATGAAAAACATCTAAAGAATTTTAAGATACATTCATATATTTGACTATCACAGTCGTCCTAATTAGTTTTCAAGGCAATCTTCTCCTACATAACCTTTAGAAGCAGCACCTTAAGATCTTTATCCCACATCTAATTGATACCTTGAGTCTTTATAGCCTCCTGAGTTATGCTCAGACACGTATATAAATATGGACTGAATTTTGGCTCATGCAGAAGAGAAAAATATTTTTTCAATCCATCACATTTCTACTGTGCAATAGAACCATGCTTAATTTGTTATAGTTCAACCAACTTATACGAAAAACCCCCATGTTATTAAAGAAACTTTACAATAAACACAGCCATAAAAGGTTTTTCATCCTGAAAAAAGTCTCTTACCATAACCTCTGTAGGCACCTGGCTCCATAAGGGATACCAGAATGTTTAGAGATGAACAAAAATTTTGTAACAATGCAGCTTTTCATCAGAAGATGCATATTTACAGAGCAGGAAGGATTAATTGAAACATTTCAGGTTTTACAGACTTCCAGCAAATTAATTCCTGCTGGTCCATCCTCAAGTTAGACATCTTAGAAGCTGCAGCATCACTGGCATGAGCATCCTCAATAAAACTAACAATCTTGACATTTTCATTAGAGTTCCTGTCTGCCAAAATCAAACAGAACACCAACTTCCCTAGACACAGACCTACAAGGTCTGGGAAGGCGCCTTTCACAGACATCTTGGGAATTTTATGTTTCTTTTCAAATTTGGCCTTTCAAAAAACAAGATTTCTTGTAATGCAGAAGCACCGCTTTCTGACAAGCACAAATACTTGAATTTGCAGTGCACTGAGGAGAGATCCTGTTCAGAAATCATTACCAGGAAACTGCATTTAGTTCCCGTTGATGCTGGGATTTTTGTCTGAATGTAAAACTCAGCATTAAGCTGGGAAAAATATAACATCGCTAAATCCAAATTAATACATCTGTATAAGAACTATATTAACAATATATCTTGCATCCACAGACATTTTAGGGGAAAAGTGTCTCTGAGATATAGCTTATCAGGTAGCCCTGGGATCCAAAACACAAAGGCCTAATTTCTAGTTGTAGGAATTGCTACTTTGTGCCTCTGTTTTCCCACCAGGAAGACAGGATAATGAGCTCTTCCTCGTTTATAAAGCATTTTAAGATCTACTGGGGTTACACTGATTAAGAAACAAAGATATTTGGGTTTGTTATTATTTAAAATAATGAAAATTAATAAGACATTAAATTAATGTGAATTTTCCCAACCTTCCTACATGGATTTCGTGCTTATTACATAAGGCCTCTACAGAATTACTTAATAATGTCATGCATAAACAATATATTCTTATTACAATTTTTTTATACAGTCAATCCACGATAAATACAAACCATGTTAAAAACCACACTGATGGAAATTTGTGCTTAAACTGCACAAAATATAATACTCCTGAAAATACAGAATTGACCACCAGGAGTTACCAATATGCCAAAAACTACTCTGACCTACTCAGCAATCCCATCTCGAAGTGTTTCTGCACACAGACTCCTAGGAATTGTATTGTCTATCGCTAATTACAATTTGCTGAGGTATAACTCTTCTTGGAGCTGCTCTAAATTTGGTATGGCCAGCATCACTGCTAGGAGCAAGCCCAGAAGCTGCTTTCTGGTTGTTCCTCTCATTTTTCCTGTGCATATCCACCTTTTGACCCATAAATTCACATCCTCAAGAAGCCGACAGGAGGGAAAAACATTTTTTTATGACTTGGCTCACATTTCTTTGTTCTAGGAAAGAGGGCATGGAGCAGTTTGGCCCACCTGAATTCAGTGTCAGTTTTCAAGTGCAGCCCATCCTTGCATAATTTTCTTTATCACCACTCCAGCTCCCTCTTTATCTTTCAACTATTGCTGTGCACCTCTGCTCAGAGCTCTGCATGACAACTTTTATGTCTCTCTCCTCTGAAAGACCTTGAAAATCCTGGGTCCATCAGCCTATCATAAGCTTAGCCTATTTTTACTAATGTGCATTACCTGATGGTGCCCAATTATACTTTAATAGTCCCTTATGAGGGCTCTTATCAAAAAGTCTTTTGAAAATCCAAGTATGCTGTTTCCACCAGGTCCCCTGCATTAACACTGAAAAGAGCTCAAACAAGGTAGAGAAGTACATTTTTTTCTTAGAGAAGCAGTGCTGCTTTGATCCTGAGAAGCTATACTTATCCAAGCATTGTGCAATTCTATCCCTAACTGAACCCTCAATCGGGTTCCCTGCTATCATAATGAAGTTTACTGATCTGTAAAGCCTCAGATGCCCAGAGCCTCATTTTGAAGATAAGCATCATGCTAATGAGTTCTAAGTTTTCAGGCTCCCTTGCTGTAAAGACTGTAATACATCCTTGTCAATGTTGCTCCTCTTTAATGCTTTGTTTGTTTTCAAATCCTTGGATGAGTATCAGTCATTCCTTGTGATTTACTGCTCCTGGGTTTCACAAGTTGTACCAGAGATTTAGTCTATTAAAGGCTACAATGTGATTTTAAATAAAAGTGCCCTTTAAATAGGATTTTCCCCATGTTCCACCATAAAGATTGATGCGTAAGTGTGCTTTAATTCCTCTGCTTATTCCTATTATAGCTGAGAGAAAAGAAAAAAAAATCATAGGAGTGGAACTTTACTTAAAAATACTTTTTTCAAAGTACCACTGTCCTAGCATATTACAAAACTCACTGCGAGAGTTTGCTTAGCAGGACTGAAGCCAGCAACATAGAACCATCAAGGTAATTTTCAACACTTTGTTCCACCAGGGATAAAATGCACAGTTTGTCTGAATCCCCACAGCAAGTGCCTCCCCTCTTCTGAGTGTCAGAAAAGCCCAAGGCAACTTCTAATTTAGGTGCATCAACTGAATTCCTTAAAGAAAGAGGAGTATGAGAAATAAAAAAAAACCCTCCAGAGCTTGACTTGGAGTTTCTCAGTCCGTGTCTGCTCCAAAGAGCATCTTTGTCTTCTGTAAGAGCCTACTGCTTTCCGCTCACTGTGGACCTGCCCAATGCACCAGTTATATCAACTCCCTAAAGTACGCATTCCTGTATATTTGGGGAAACAGTGCTATGTCCCAGTATTCTGGATAGACAGTCTCCCCAAGGTTGATTTTTTTTTTTGTTTTTTTCTGGAAGACTCTTATAATGTTGTTCAATTGTCATTATTTTTAAGCACGCCTCAGTTTGTAACTTTGTAAATATGAGCGGAAACAGTGACAATGCTTTTGAACGCTAAGTGGAAGAAATACAAACTCTTTTGTGCATAAATAAAAATAAAAATTCTGTTAACTTTCTCTTTGAAAGCCTCCGGACATTCATACCTAGGAGGGAGGATGAGGGAAAAATAAGGAGAGGGAGAGAACTGACTGGAGATGGTAATCTAGGATGGTGCTTCTTCCTGTCTTAGGAAATATTTACTCAAAAAGGAGGATGAGACTTTGAGATGTTATAATTTTTGCATGGTCAGGAAGGAGGTTGCTTGATTTTTTTTTTCATATAATTGCCAAGAAGGCTTGGATGCAGCCAATCTTCAATCTAAGGATACAGACTGCTGAACCCAGATACTGAGTATACAGGCTGGATGTATTCTGGCCATGGATCAAAGCTGTGCAGTGGTAGAAAGTGTTATTTGTCATGCCAATACCTCCCAACATCTGCAAAGGAGTGCAGATGCACTCTGGATGCAAGGGGAGGGAGTCACAGTTCCAGCACTGTCACCCTGAGGAACCAGAGCAGCAGGTGGCACAGCCACAGCTCTCCAGTCGCCCACTAAGCAAAACCTGCCCAGAGCAGACATTTCAGCGCCACTAATGGTCTATTCTTCATTTTCTGGCTGGGTTAGCTTACAGCACTGGGGCACTGATCTGTGTACGTGCTGTGTCAGCTGAAATCAGCCACAGCTCTGATCAGAGCAAATTAACTAGAGGTGCTCAAAATGTTTTGGCACGAGGACATTTCACCCAGGTCAAAATAATGCATAGGCGGCCTTAATGATCTTTATTTTGAGGTAAAACAGAATCTGTTGGTGAGGGCACAAGCACAGCACAGCAGCAGGAGGGTCCAGGCCCCACTCTGCCAGACTCAAGGCAATCGTACACACATGGCAAGCTTTGCTCTGAAGCAGGAGGCTGGGCAGGGCCACCAGCCTGAGCCTCTGCTGACACTGGCACAGGATGAATCTGTAGAGCAGAACAGCTAGAGCTGAGGGACCAAGGCCCAAATTAAAGGTTTTTCCAGGGTTAATGCCAGTCTGGTTTGCTGGACTGAATGTCTGTCAGCAGGTTGGAAGGCATCAAGTGTCTTCCAAAGCACATCCTTTAGCTAAGTTTCACCCAAAATTAATTCATTCAATGAGGATGATAAAGAGTGACTTCAATTTATCTCTGACCCAAATTGAAACATTAATGCGGATGTACCCAGAGTCTCCAACATACCAAGCTTTTGGTCTGGCCAATAAGTATTTTTATTGCTCCAATTTTGCTGTAAAATTCAGAGCTTCCAATTTAGTGTAGATCAGAAATGAATTAAAAATGTCAAAAGGCTCTCTGCAGCAGAGTTGTTGGCAAGTGAGTAGCTCTGCTCAGAACACCATGATGTTGCACACCATGAAGAAAAAAACATTGTGCTGCCTCTCAAGTTGGCATGGGGAGTCATTGACATGTTTGGTGGTGGCATTGCTCCTGAGGTTTGCTTACCTGTGAATTAATAAAGGGTTGAAAATTTAAGACAGTAGAAATATGAATCCCTCCACATGTAAATAAATAGTTTAATTTATGCACCCATTTGTGGGGCTGGATTTGTGGAAGCTGAGGAGATGCCTCTATCTCTGCACGTTCATGTACTTCGGGGCTCAGCACAGCAGCACTGCTCTCACTCCAGGAAAGCTGTTGTCCTGCTGCTGCTACGGCCAGCGGCAGCTCTGCGGGTCGTGTTCACAGAAACAGCCTGTCAATACCCAGAGCTAATTCCTCAGCAGGATGTCAGTGAGAAAACAGGAGACTCAGACTGGTCTCTGGACTCTGAAAAGAAATTCTGAAAGTACAATACAGCTCTATTCAGGCTGATTTTTTCCTGGGGACAGGTTTCTGTAGAGCCCATCAAGCCAGCAAACCCACCATTCTGTGTGGCTGCACTCAAGCCCCAGGACATCCATCAGAAAATGTAGAACCTGACTGCAGCTTCCAAAGACTTTTGCAGCTACCTCCAGCCTCAGATTCCCTCCCTCCAACCCCTAACACACTGCAGTGAGCTGATTCAGAAGGAAGGTTGGTTCTCTAGAAATTACCATAAATGGATGTTTGTTCAAACCAGAAAATGAAATCTTGGGAGGCTCAGCCAGGGAAGAATTGCTTAAGTTAGCAAACAAAGTGTAAGAACAAGGCAATGAACATATTTAAGTGCAAAATTAGAAATCTGTAATCTGAACAGGACTGAGTTTGAGGAGTCATAGAAGCTAAATACCCACCAGAACCCCCAGATCCTAACAACCTTCTGAAAGGCAGCAGGTGCAGGGTGCCCTCAAGCAGAGCAGCAGATCAAAGGGGCCATCCCATCTGTTTGCCAGCCTGGCTCTCACTGTGAGCACCGTGGCTCCCTTTCACAGCCATTGCTGACAGGTAATGTGCCCTCCAGCCCTGCAAGGGCTTTGCTCACTCGGGATGTTATGTGCTCTGACAGTTTCTCAGAGGGAAGAGTATTCTAAAACTATCAAATGCTTCCAAAAAATACAGTATGTGTTTCTTTTCACAAACTCTTGGGCTAATTCATGCCTCAAGTAACAGCTATTCAAGTGTCCTCTAAATGTGAATGGGATTGAGGATTTTATTTTTATCACTACAGAGCACTAGGCATTTTATTAAACATTGGCCAAGCTGTCTGCAATGCAAAACTTTCCCCAGCAGAAATACAACACAAAGTACAAACCCTTGGGTCTACCCGTAGCTTTATGAGAATCTGAATAAAACATGGAGAATCTACGGAAGAAACGAAAATATTTGTGCACCACACAAATTACCTGAAAAAAAAAAAAAGAACTCACTTTTCCCTGAAATGCAGTCATTCCTGAAATGCAAGGCTGGAGAAAATATCATGGATACACAACCATGAAGACAAGTCTGTCTGAAACTGGGTAAATACCCTATGATTACCCAAGTTCTAGCCTAATCAGGTCTAAAGTCTGGATCAGTTAAAAAATATGCAAGGATCTTTGATTTTGATAAAATACGGCAAAGTTATTGATTCTATTCCTTACTTGAAGAATTGGCTAGCAGCCCTCAAACCTTGCGATGATGCATTGATTTAGTGCTTAGTGTGGTTGAAAAAATGTGAGATGCAATAGATAAACAATTCTGTCTCCTGTCATTAGCACTGGTATCTTGAGAACAAGGACAAATGCCATAAAAGCTGCAGAAGCAGGCAGAAAGAGTGACAGAAGCTTCTATCTAGGCAGTAATGCTAATAACAGCTACTCGAGTCGCTAGGCTACCTTGAAAATTGTGCTGCCACCTCTTCCCTGCTGCCTAGCCAGCTATATTGGGTATATCTGTCTTTGCTGTAGTCACACATCTTCTTACAATACTTTTGGGAGTCTCCAAGTCAAGTACCGAGGTCTTTTGCTTAAAATGTGAAATCTGCTGCTTGAAGTACAAATGACACCTTAGAAAGAGAAGGCCAGGTAAGCAATCAGTCAGCATTCCTGGAAAAAATAGAGACAAGTCCCTAACAGGTTACCAGCGTGGCTATGACAGTGGTGCACAGGAGGTCCCAGTGGCGTCGGTCCCACTGACTGCACGAGTCTGCCCAAGAGCCACCTGGGCCAGAGCTGGCACGGCTCTTTGAAATTACTCACTCGGTTTTGCTACAACAGAAAATAAAACTTTGGCATTTCCTGGGACAACTTATGCTGCTTTTTACACAGCTGAACAGCACTAGGTAATTCACTACAGGATTTCCACTGAGACACCACCAAGGCTGTTGTCTACAATCAATATTATTGACTGTTGCCTGGTTTCTGACCCATTTTTAGGGTCCATGGAAGGAAGAAAGACCTGGTGAGAAAATGCTGTCATAAAAAGCCTATCCTTTGTAACTATTGCCAAGAGCAATTGATCTGAAAGCAGCAAAGATTTTCCTATACTTGTTTTCTTGCCACCCTGTTGCAGATAACCCGAAGCTCAGATGACTCATGGCTGTCACAAATGTCTGGAGGCACATGGCAAGGCTGTGGGGCTCCTGCAGCCTGGGGGACTCATTTCAAGGTTCAAGTCCTTGGTTTGTGTATCTAATACTAAGCAGAATCTCGAGAAAGACTGTGTTTTATCCCTGCAGCTGCCTCAAGGTTAGGACACGCCTGCCATATGGTAGACTGAAGACTCATCCAAGTATTTTGAGTACCATTTAATTGCTTTTAATCGGCAACCAGAAGCCAACATCAAAGGGCCTTCCTTTGAAACTGAATACTCTGAAATCTCAAATAATTTTCTACCCAGACCGGGGTGCAAGACTGCAGAGCTAGAAATTGGACTTTTATCTAAATTCACTTATCTGGCACCATGCAAGTCTAAGCAGTTGGGTTGTCTCTCAAGGTGACTGTGCAGAGGGATCCTGATGAAGCTGTAACAGTATTCACTGGCACAGAAGTTAGAGATGTGTCAGCCATTAATACTGCTTAAACCTCAGATTTACAGAAGGATTTTCTTCTATGTGCTTCAGTGCCAGAATTCACTGGATTCTTGTGTAACTGATTACAATAGGAGTTGCTGACAGTTCTATCAGACGGATAAGGACACTTGAAACTTTTCTGTACTATTTCTAAGTCAAAAATACCTTAAGATATTTACTGCCCACCTACATAGAAGGTGAGATTTTATTTTTTAAAGGACTGCAGACAGACATTCACCTCCCAAGGGGTAGTCATACAGCCTCATAAAGGATGCAGCTCCTTGTGAAGTTTCAGGGGTGGAATTAACTGCTAACAGAAGTCGTTCCAAACTCCAGATATTGCCAGCTGCCAGAGCCTTTCACTTCACATTTGAAAAAACAGCCGCAGTGTCATTTTGCAGAAAGAGAAAAACTACGTCCATAAGGAAACTTGTTCAGGCACAGTTTGCCATCATGTCTGTGTGGCTGTAAAGCACAGATCATCTGGAGCAGCAATTAAAGTTGGAGGAGGAGGAAGAGGTCAGTGGACCAGTCAATAATCAGAGCACCTTTTCCCCACAGCTGGCACACAACCCTTCTGCAGCTTGTTGCTTAATTAAGGTTTGGAGTTTTCTGCAGTGCACTTCTGCCATCTAGAGGCTTTCGTGTCCTGCTGAAAATCTCTTCCAGGAGGGATTTTTTTCCCTTCTGTATCCCAAACATTTCTAATCGGGTATCAAATCTCTGATTAAAGGATGGCAAGGCTAAGACTAATATCATATATGACTAAAATAGAATTAAGAATAGGTTGGAAATATGAAAGAGGTTTCTTTTGAACCACAGCTTTCGTGGACTGCAGATTTTATCACATAGTTCTATTTCATAATAATCCCTCTGAAATAAAACATTTTGAAGCAGAGGGGATAATACAGGAGACCTAAATCAAAATCTAAGATAAACCATTCTAAACACTCCAGCGCAAGACACCGATATTTTTAACGGTCTCTGAGTATGGAAAAGCTTTATGTTTATCACCCACAAAATAATTCAACTTATAATGAAGGTTGATCCATGATTAATACAAATCTTTTACAAACTGCATTGCTGAGATACTGCAGTTAAACATCCCTAAGCACATAAAAGTAAGGGGATTTACATAACGAATCCCTCCACTCACCCCGTCACACAACAGCCCACCCCACATGGTTAAATCAGACCCCCAAGGCATACTTAGAACATCTTTTAAATCCCCAGCTATCGATGCAAGCAGGAAGACAGTCCCACTAGCTCAGCTGCATACTACCCTGTAAGCTTTGAGCACCTCTGTTATGCACAGCTCTCCTACTTAAAAGCCAGGGTCTTTTCTTCCTCTCTCGTGAAGGAACTGCCCACTGCTCCATTAGGAGAGAGACTACAGAGGAGAAAACAGAACGGGAGAGGCAAGCGTGGCAGGGTGTAAGCCCCAAGGCGGGGTGCAAATCGGGATTTAGGATACGTGTTTGCACTTCGATGTGAGGGCTGCATCGAGGTTGCCTTTAACACCACTCAGCAGTGCTTTAATGGCAGAAGGGAAAGCTGAGCTCCAGGGGCAGCAGAGGGCTGTCCTGGCTGGTGGTTGTACTCGGAGCCAAGCACCTCTGGCAGCGTGTCGCCAGGTATACAGAGAGCTTGGGTCCAGGCTGTGCACGAGGGAGTCTGAAGGCAAGTGCACCACAAGCCAGAACGCTCCTAATTGCTCTTGGGCACCCAGCAAATCCATCCCCCCATCAACTGCAATGCAGTATGCTCACTCAAATGTCAGCCACCTCAGCCGAAAATAAAACCCCAAAATTCATGTTCAAGAGCTGCCTGAAAGTTCACGAGAAAGATCTGGATCTGTCTGCAGTGTCTGGAAACCTCCTGCTTCTCCTGAAGCCCTGCTTGAACATTGAAGCTCCCATGGATCTGGGTCCAAGTGCCCTCAGCAACCACAGCCAACAGCCATGTTTGGCAAATACTGAACACACAGCAACAGGATTGGCCTGCCAACAGCGTATGGCTGCAGGTTTTTTTCTTGATAGAAGGGGTGGAGGAGATTGATTGAGTTTTCAAAGTAGTGTTTCAATGTAGTGTTTAATGTAAACTGCATGGTGCAAGGTGAAGGCTTGGGACACAGTGTCAACCCATTGCACACCTTCCTGGGGACAGGCTCTGAGCACTGAAGAACAAAGCCTCTCACTGAGCACCTGCACTTTGAAAGTGAACTCTGTTCTGCTTTTGAAAGAAGAAAAACCCATGTTTGCTCTCAGGTGCAAATTCTGGGTCCTGGACACCAGTGTGCCTCCTCACATGGGTCTGAGGGGGAGATTTCAGTAACATCCCTGTGTTACAGATTCCTGCTAGCTTGTTCTGGATTCCTCCCTGCTCTGCAGCTGTCCCTTTCAATAAATTTTCAATAACTGTACAGGATTTATATACCTTAAACCAAACGTTGTCTTCAACTCTGAAAGGTACGTGTGTCCCAAATAATCCCTTACTGTTCAGGACATGTTGATCTAGATGAAGACTTTGGTGACCGGAAGGAGTATTCTGAGCCTTTTGCCTATTTCTGCTCCTCGAGAAACCAGACAGAGTCATCAGGCATAAGCAGTGCCCTAACGCTGGAAAGAGCTCAAAAGAAAACCTGGGAGGGAGAAAAGGAGCACAAGGGTGTCAGAGTCTGAATTGCTGGGGCTCTTGTGCCTCTGCTTTCATTGTATGCCAGTCCCAAGCCAGCTCACATTTGTTAAGAAGCACAAGTGCCAGAGAAAGACCTCACTGGTTTTCATGTGATAGTGGAGGCCAGGAAAGACTTTACCAGCACACAGTGCATCTGTTCCAGCAGGCACGAGGAATGGAGTCCCTCGGATTTGTGTCTTTTGAAGACAGCAGGGACTACTCCAGTGAGTGGTTAAGCTCATCTACTTCATCAGCTTTTAAAGGATTTGCTGTGGCATGGGGCTGCCTCCCAGTGATCAGGTGTGACCCCACCAAGTGCTTTAAAGTTTTAGGAAAAATTTACTTGCATCTCAACCAGTTAAGCACTTCAGTTCTTCTGCCAAGCAGGAATCCCACTACTGGTGTCCCGGGAATAAAGGCTGTAAACAAGCAGTAGAAACATCCTGCAGAGTAACCTTTTTGTTCAGTGCTCACAGAGTGGCTAACACAGTGGGATAGCAGCAACACAAATCATCATTATTATCGTCCTGAAAGATGGGGGGAAAAATACCTAAAGGAACAAAATTGAAAAGAGAAGCACACTTTCCAGGTCAGCTTTTAAACTAGAGACTGTGCTCAAGTGAGTTGTGATTTAACTGTGGGAAGTTTTTATCCTCTGTGTGTTATAAAATACAGAGCAAGATGTGACTAAATAGATATAACTCAAATACAAACTTCTCCAGGGAAGCAGGAGAAAGGCACTGTGCTAGAAACAGTAGCTGAAGACAGTGCATTAAATTTCAAGACCTATATTCTGGGGTTTTAAGCATTAATTTCTGGAATGACGCCATTATCAGCAGTATTGATTTGAAATTACTAATTTCCTGGAAGTGATTGATTGGTGACAATGAAATAATTCAATATGACAATATTAAAAATATTGAATGTTTTAAAATAGTGAAATCTAAGTCTTTGGACGCCTTTTAGATATACAAATAAACTCTGTGCCTGTCATCTGTGCAAGAAGCAATGACAGAACTCTGCTGGAAGGTCCTTCCTTGTCTGAGTTCAGTCAAGTTTTAATTGCTCTCCCTGTGCGATGGTTTCAGCTGGAGTAGAGTTAATTTGCTTTACATTGGTCAGTATGGGGCTGTGTTTTGGATTTGTGGACAGGTGACCCAAAATGACCAGAGGGAAATTCCAAACCATATGACATCGTGTTCAGGATATAAAGTGGGGGGAAGAAGGAGGAAGAAGGGGACATTTGGAGTAATGGTGTTTGTCTTTCCAAGTCACTGTTACATGTGATGGGGCCCTGCTTTCTTGGAGATGGCCGAACACCTGCCTGCCCTTGGGAAGCAGTGAATTGATTCCTTGTTTTGCTTTGCTTGTGTGCTCAGCTTTTGCTTTCCCTATTAAACTGCCTTTATCCGAGCCCATGAATTTTCTGGCTTTTACCCTTCTGATTCCCTCTCCACTCCCACTGGTGGGGGAGTGAGTGAGTGGATGCCTGGAGCTTGGCTGCTGGCTTGGGTTAAACCACACCACCTTGTGAATTTCAGTCCTGTTGAAATGCCATGTTCCTAGTCAGTCCCTTAGGATGGGTTGCCCTTCCTGGTGTCTTCCTCTGATTTCCTCCATACTGTACCATTTTTAGTTGTATGAAGCAAAAATTCTACCATGCGTGGCCATTTCTCATTCACTGTCATGGTGGTAGCTTAGGTCAGGCAGTGTGAGATGTCTATACCTACATCCTACAACCTCCCTGACATTAAGTCTTGGCATCTACTGATGGTCATCTAAGGTCTCATCTAATGTAAAGTAAATGCCAGGCGCCCAGCAAAGCCACTCTATCACGCCCCTCCTCAGCTGGGCAGGGGAGAGAAAATATAACTAAAGGCTTTTGGCTCCAGATAAGGACAGGGTTCTCCAAAGGGTCACAAGTCCCACCAGGAACCTGCTCCAGCATGGACTTCCCATGGACTCACAGCCTCCTCTCAATATCCCTCTGCCGCAGCGTGGGGCCATCCAGGGGCTGCAGGTGGATCTCTGCTTCACCGTGGACCTGCATGGGCTGCAGGGGCACAGCTGCCTGAACGTGGTCTTCACACGGGCTGTGGGGGAATCTCTTTCCAGCACCTGGAACATCTCCTGCCCCTCCTTCCTCACTGACACCGGTGTCTGCCCGGCTGTTGCTCTCACATATTCTCACTCCTCTCTCTACTGCTGTTTTTTCCCTTTCTTGAACATATTATCACTGTCACCAATGGCTCAGCCTTGGCTAGAGGCAGGTCTGCCTTGGAGCCAGCTGGCGTTGGCTCTGTTGGACGTGGGAGAAGCTTCCAGCAGCTTCTCACAGAATCCATCCCAGCAGTACCCACCTGCTACCAAAACTTCGTCACACAAGCCCAACACAGTATCTTTGTGTTTCGTGCCAGGCCCTCCCTGGAACAGTGCTGCGGGTATAGAGAGGATCCAAGCATCTAGGGGCGGTTGGTCTCTGGGGTAAAGCACTGCCAGCACAGGAGGTAGAACAAGGTTCATATCGAATGGAGTGGTGCAGAGAATGGTGAGTTTTGTTCAGTATCACTGCGGGTTTTTTACATTCCTCATCTCAGGCCCAGTTCTTACTCCCATGTTTGAAATTGGAGGTCCAGGGAAAAGGCCAAGAGCACCACTCTCCATGTGACTGGTGCCATGGGTTGATCCATATTCAACAGCCAAAGCAGATATTGTGATTTAAATGAACCTTGTGATGAGGAACAAATTACACCAGAAAATATATTACGGGTCTTGCTCTTACACTTGATGAACTGTGTGTCTATTGATTTAAAAATATATTTTTCTTTCTTATTGTCACTTAAATGTATGGGATAGTAACTGATTCATGAAGCAGTAGGTATTGTTTCTTTTAACTCTGATGATAATTACTTTTATTTAATGAATAAGGTCCAGGTTCAATAAAAGGCCCATCTGGCTTCATATAATAAATTGATTTTATGGGGCTGCTGTGAAGTGGAAGCCAGAGAGAGTTTTTATTGAATCTAGGCCCAAACACAATATATCACAACTCTCATTTCCAGCTTATTTCATCTATTAATAAAACTCCATTTAATATCCTTGGATATTTTTCAAAAGGTTTGTCCTTTATCCTCTTTGTCATAATTAGCACAGAGGGTAATTAGTTTTTATATCGGCGTTTTCCTTCATCTAGATAAAAGTCATCTAAATTGTTTTCATTCGCTTATGGAAATGAGAACACCATGTTTTTATTTCTCCTTCAATTGCTCCCTGGTGATTACCTTAATTGGAATTACTATTTCTATACCACTGTTACGGAGTTTAACCCTTCAGGAACTGTCGTGGTGGACAAGGAGCCCAGAGCCTTTGGTGGATGGCAAATGAACTGGTCCTGCATGGATCTAAACCTTCAGCTGCCATGTCAAATACCCATGGCAAGATTTTGGAGGTCACAGGACCCCTGTGACTGTGGGGTAGTCTCTGGGGAGGGAGCACAGCTCTGCAGCCCCAAGCACTGCCCGTGGGAGGCAACTGGGGTAACTTCCACACTGCGGTGCCCACACTGGTGTCCCAGGACTGTTCTCCTGACTCCAACAAGGGAAATCACAAGCCCTGAGCAACAGCCATTGCTCTGCCTGCTTCAGATCCATTGCCATAGAAACTGCAGTCTTCGGGATGCCCCGGCGCACAGCACTGCGTCTGTAAACTGAGCAGGAGGAGAAGGTGAGGTGAGGCAGCAAAGGCTCCACCCAGAGAAGGCTCTGTTTGCATTCAAGGGGCTTTCAAGGGACCTTGCTGCCTTGCTGCTGAAACACTCTCTGTTTGTTTGTTTGCTCAGGAAGATTGTTGTAAAAATGAAAAAACATATACATATATACCTCCAGTTTCTCATGTAATATAGTGTCACATAGAACTTTCTATTTGCATTTAATAAATATCTATTTTCTGCAATGTCTTTTATTTGAGACAGTATTTGCATGGAAATATAAAGTAAAATAAATTATTATTGAATAATAAATTGCAATAAAAATTATTATAAAAGTATGATTATTTATTTGGTAACAAGAATATTTCTACTTGCATTCCAGTTGCTGAATCAAATGGGCTAAAATGAATTCAGGACCCAAATTTATTCCTATCTCTTTCTTTCGATATGAAATGAAAATTTCTATTTTATCAAAAATAATGTAAAAAAATTTCAGATTTCAAAAATATTTTTCTTTTACTATGACAATTTTTAGTTCATTACTAATATTTCAGGGACATCAAGTCCTTAGATTGTTGTTAGCACAATTTTGCTGCTCCTGTGTGCTAATCTTCACAGCATTCTGCAAACTGTGATATCAGAGCCTCCAAGAGAGCAGAAAGATATGTGGAAAACAGGAAAAATAAAATTGAAAAATATTTAATAATTTAATTTTTTTCACTCTTTTAAAGAATAATTTGTTTTAAACAACACAAGATATTACCTGTGTGGGATAAATATAATCTGTCATTTCAGAAAATACTTTATTTAATCCTAAATGTTTCCAAGACGGTTTACTCTCACTCTTATTTCGAGTGCATTGCCTGAGACTTGTCATAATCACATCTTTTGCTTTTTTAATTTTTGAACTCACATGTGATCTGTCGGTTTTTTAAAGAGATGGATGCTTATTCAAGTATTTTGTTTAATTACTAAGGAGCAAGTAATTTTCTGTTCTTGTTGAATAATGCAGACAATAAAATGTTACTTATTATGACTGGATTTAACACCTATTTGACATCTTTGTGTCGTAGACTCGGTGGTATCTTTTCTTTAATATTAAGGTCATTAGAAACTCACACGTTGACCCTTCTCACAGGAGAAACACTTTCAAAGTTAATGTAGTAAAACCAGGGGTGCAAGAAACAAAAGACCTATAAAAATTAGGCACAAAATTAAAAACCTGGGCAAGCACATTTGTTCAGAAATCAGCCCTGGTGTGTACCCAAGGGCATATCTAAGGAAGGAAAAGATTTTCCAGCCGATGACCACTGTTAACCCTTCACTATGGGACAAAGCTAGCTGTGATGCATTTGCTCCATACTTACAGGTCCAATGAGCAGAAACAAAGCTATAAATGATTAAATCCCATAAACTTTGTTGCTGAAGAAGAAGAAAGGAGACAGATTTCAAATACTTAGATTTCAGATGTAACACTGAAGGTGAAAAAACCTCTTCTAAGCAGGTGAAAACTCAATAAGGAAACCAAATAGACACAAAAATGTGGCATGTGGAATAACAGCTCAGAGTCACCCTTCAGAGCCAAACTTTGCTTTGGAGACTTGTCTGCTTATAATTTAAAACAAACAAAACCAAACAAACCTCCAAATCTACTCTGGGTATCAAATATTTAAGCTGTGTAATCACTTGAATATCCTATTCTGGATTCCTGCACACTGCTTCAGCAACCAATTAAAAGCACATCTTCATTCCAGTCCTGCAGGTTTCATCATCTCAGCCACCAGGAGTCAGGGGGTGCCAGCTGCCAAATGCACAAAGCCAAATGCTGAATGGGATACCTACGGCAAGAAGCAGGCAAGAGAAGGAGGAAGTGAAAGAAACCTGCTTGCTGCAATTATTCATACAAGTAAAGCACTTTAATATTCATCTCCCTAACTAGAATAACTAGCAACATTCCCGGCCATGGCACAGTGCAGTAAGAAATGAGGAAGGCTGAAACACACGGCTAAAAGTGCTTCATCCCCTGTATCCTTGGGTAGGAATGGGTGCACTTGGAGTGATGATGTGTTTCTCGTGACCCGTCAAAGGACCCAAGGAAATGGAATGAAGTTGTGTTAGGCAAAGCCCAGACTGGGCATTAGGAGAAAGTTCACTGGGAGGGTGGTTGGTCACTGGAACAGGCTCCTCAGGAAAAGTGGTTGCTGCATTAAGCCTGTCAGAGTTCAAGGGGTGTCTGGACAATGCTTTTAGTCATATGGTTTAATTTTAGGAAGAACTGTGAGGAATAGGATGTTGGACTTAATGATACTTATGGGTCCCTTCCAATGTGAGATCTTCTATGATTCTAGAAGAATCGTGGGTGGAAGAGCTAGAGAGACCAGCCTGCTACCTACTGCACCTGCCTCGAGTCAGACACTCTGCATAATAGGCACTGTTCCAGATGACAGCAAGGGATCATCAGTTGTCAAATATGTCATGTCTCAAACTCAGGGGTTACTTCATAACCTTATCTTCAGACAATTTACTTTCTGATACTTCTAAAAAGTCACAAGTTATTTCAATACATGACAAAAATCTATCTTACCCAAAGCCCAACATCCACGACTTCCATTTATCTTCATGAAACCCCCTTCACACAGCTGCATCTCTGCACGCTTCATAACAAAAATCACTTTCCACGTCAGCACCTACTAATGAATCTTCTTTAACTGCTGACAGCAGAATGTGCATCAGTTTCTTCTGTGAAGCCAAATCCAGCTCATGTTGTTCATTCTTCATAGTTGCTAAAGTAAATGGCAAACACAGCAGCCACAGTGATTTGGTACGTCAAGTTTAAGCTGATGTTCCAGGTAATTTTTCTGCTGCAGCTAATTTGGTATTTTCTTGCCTGTGGCTAAAAGTCTGTTGTTCCCTTGACTTTTGTGTGGCAACCTCACTGTGTCAGGGATGCTCTAGATGGTCAGAGAGTGCTAAGACAAGGGGCACTGTGCAGTTTCTATGGCATATGTGCACATACAGGAATAGCTGGATGTGAAACCTTTAAAGCCCACCTCCCCACCCAGACTGCTGCTCAATACACCTAGCAAAAATGCATATTCATAGCAGAAATGCAATTGGTCTCTGCTGTGCAGGATGAGTCTGTTAAATAATAAAAAAACCTAAAAATAAAAGAAGAGTAGTAGTTGGGTAAATTTAATGAAAAATTCCTGTACTGTAATGCAGGAACATATTTGAGTTACTGCATAGTACAATAGTGATGTCCACGGACTTTCAAAGATGATCTTATTCCTTCACTCCTTTGCTAGTTCTATTACTTATCTCTCTGACCCATCATTTTAACTTCATGTGGTCTCCCCCTTCTGTCTTATTGCTTTATGCAATTCAACTTCATGTTCTCCATGTAATTTCAACAACTGCCATTCCCACTTCCCCAGTTTTCTGCCATATAGAATATGGATTTTCCATAGATAAAGATGTTAAAAAACTTGGAGTACATTTCTTGATCTCATTGTGCCATGCAAATTTTAGAAATGTAGAAAGAAAATTACTAGGAAGATTTTTCAGTCAATTAATTCAATATTGTTGAAGTTTTTGCTCCTTTTTCTTAACCATTTCTAATATGTAGCCATATAGAAAATACACATTTTGGTGAGCTTCATGTACAATATTTTTACTCTGCCAGAAAATGATGTTTCAATATTTTTTCATTAAAAAATATGAGCAACCAATACATCTAATTAGCATTTTTATTTCCTAAAATTAGCACTTTCTAGTAGAAACTATTGGCCACGTCTAGTTATATTTAATATTACCCTGTTGGAGTGTCGTCAATAGCAACAGTAATTTATTCTCTTTTAGAGACTGTAACCAGAACCTGAATACCAGGTGTTAAGCCTGGTTAACACCATGATCCAACCAGCACAAGCTGGAAAACACGGATGTTCTGTACTTCTCCAGGCCAGATCAAACCTCTCAGAAGTTTTCTGCTGCACTCGAGGCAGATCACAAAGTTCAGAACTATTCTTCTTTTCCTCAGCTGTTTGCTTGCTAATTGGTGTCAAGTCAACTTTGTTTAAGATAAGATCTTGACATCGGAGAGGGGGAGGCAGAGATTATACCTGGGGATTTTCCTTGTTTTGAGGCTTGTATGCCGGTGTCTCATACGGACTTCAAATTAGTTAGGAAAATGTTTAGCTCTTAAAAGCCTTTCATAGCTTGGGTCAGGAAGAAGCAGCTGCTGCTACCGAAAAAAAAGAAATTAAACTCGGCGGGCTTGGACTTCTGGACAGCAACGGGATTTTTCCTACATGCTGTTCTAGTAAATTTATTTTCATCAGGCTGCTCTTAGGCTGCTTGGTGACGTGCCCCCCGCCATCCCCTCGGTCTCCCGAGGCATCCGTGCCCGTCCCGACGCGGGCAGGGCTGGCACCAGGTGGCACCACCGGCCCGCGGTTCTGCCGCCGCAGCGCCCGCCTGCAGCCCGGGGCCGCGGGGGCTCCCCGGGGCTCTGCCCGGGCCGGAAACAGCGCTTCTGTTCTGGCAAGGTGATCGCAGAGAAGCCTGTGCTCTAATTCAGATTACTGTTCTATATCTCAGGGTGAGGGTGTAAAATACACAATGTATATAACTTGCAAGGACGTACCAGTGAAATAGGACCTCAGAGTATTTTTGCTGTTATTATTTCTCTTTGCTCTGCTGTTAGACGTTCATCCCTAAAGAAGAGAGAAAAGAGGCACACGAACAGTTTTCAAGTACATAAGAAATTCTTACAAAGCACTGCAGGGATACACTGCCCTTTGCATTCACTGTGAATAGGACAAAAAGTAACATAAAGGGATATTTAGGTTAGGCAATAAAGAAAATGCTGTAACAAAGAGATTAAAGCACTGGAAATTATTGCACAAGGTAACTCTGGAGAACTCATTGCACTGATTTTCAAGACCAAGTGAGACTGGTTTAGGATGAAGAGCACTGAAGGAAGGACTGGAGGACTTGTCAGGGTCCCTTCTAGTGCTGTTTTCTATAATTAGGTGAGATAAAAATTATGCTCAGATACTCAAACAACATCTTGCCCAATGGTACAGGTTGCATAAAGCCTGATAAAATTTTCACAAACTTTCCTCAGATCCAAAGGCACTGATTGAAAAGCTGACTCTGGTATATCAATACCAACAGCAATCACCCCTTTCGATTGCATCCCATTCTCACCCTTATATTTGACATTCAAAAGAGAGATCGGGGTAAAGAAGCATCTCCTTCCTCTTGTAAAGAATTTCTACCTTTCCCTTTAGACAGGTTTCTTTTTAAGATCATCTTTTAAAACACATGCTTCCCTGGTTGGGTTGGTTTGTTTCTTCAAGCCTTTCAAGCTTGGAAAAAGACTTTGTTGTAAATAAAAAAGAAAATAATCATATTTCATGAACAGCACATTCTAACATTCCTATGAACTACATATGTGGACATTTTTCATATATTGACAAATTTGGAAACAGTAAGATAATTTTTTGAGATTAAGGAGGTGAAAGTATCTTCATTTTACTACATGAATGTGATGTTTCTGGATTGGATGGAAATTTAAGATTAACTTATAGGTTTTGGCTCATTTAAAAGGATGGGAGGAGGTGTACATCCTCTTAAAACTTGGCAGAACCTTCCAAATTGAGATCCTTGGTAGCTTTTTCACACTGTTAATGACTTTTTAAAAATGAGAATCTGAATTTGCTTTCAGTGGACAGTCTTCTCTTTTAGCACAGTGACTTTCCAGCAGGTGTGTCTTTCCTCATGGAGAAACTTCCAGCACTGTGATGCCCCTTCTTCTGTGAGAGCTGCTCTGTGGTACCCCAGGAATGAACCTCATGTTGAATATTTCTGTTTGTGACTGTCTTCTCCTTAAAAATGGCTGAATAGGCGTGAGACAAAATGATATAATATGAAGCTGCAAATAGCAAAATGGTGTCTAGTTTAAGGCATTGGGAATTCTGGTACTTCCAAGTGTGTTCAAGATATTAACGAATCCACAGCAAAGTATATGACACAGGTAGAGACTGATTTACAAGTTGTAAGCCCCAGGCTACCTGGAGTAAAATAGTCACTACAGGCTCTATGTGCTCTGGTTACACTATGTGGAGCTACAAGGAGTGCTAGAAAACATGCCTGGATCTGTCCACCTTTCATTCCTGCAGTCATTCTGGGTATGTCAAACTCCCCATGACAAAGTGGAAATATCTCTGTTCCTCTTCATGATTTCTTTCCCTACAAGCACATGCATGCAAGGAAGTACAAGGTAAAACTTCCTCCTATTAAAGATGCTAAGCCTCATGCTATGTTTAAGTTCTACATATTGGTTTTCTTGTGTGTCCTTCCAATTTCACCTGAGTAAACTGATCACTACTACACCTTACTAGGCTAGGAATCAGCTCCAGGTTGACTGGAAAGCTGCAATAAAATAAAAAATGAAAAGCATTTACTTTTACTATGAATAATACATCTTTCATTAAAATTCCTCCCATCTCTCAGTTCCCTTCTGGATGGATGAACCATGTCACCCATGTAGTTTGCTGATATGTTGTCTCTGATGTCTGAAGCGGGAAGAAATGGAATTGAGCAGTGCCAGGGAAGCAGTTGACTACAGTAAAGTGGCAGATTACAGCCATCAAGAGATTTTCCCATCAGATGCAGTAACCAGCCACCTTGAAAATGGTTAATAAAAGGACTTGACAAGAAATCCACATTAGTAGATAGATTTCAGAGAAGCAAGCACATTTGCCAGTATGCCTACAGCCATTTTAGTCCTAATTCTGAAGTCCCACATTCTGGTACACCCTCCCTCACTAACGTTCTTGAATCTTTTAAGAAAACCATCACACTTTCTCACCTTTCTTAACACTAGTCATTCCAATGATCACACAGATAAAACTATAGCAAGTTTATGTATTTTTATGTACTGTAGAAGAAGATAAAGTTTCTTGGTGCACATTAAAAACATACTGGGAAAAACAGTCTGGATTATTCCTGGGTCAGGCAAGAGCAAACCCATCCGTGGGATTGCTTTTGCTCACAAACCTGGGTGCACTTGGTGGGTAATGCAGGAGGATGGGGAAGTCTGGTGTATGCCTGTAGTGGGTTAAGGTTGGTTATGTACCAAGCGCCAACA
>VZTA01015534.1:8174-39655 GCA_013398855.1 Mohoua ochrocephala | reverse complement strand
CAGCCGTCACTGACAGAGCATAACTCATACGGCCTGAAAAAGTATTCTGACTTATATTTTCTTAAAATCTAACCACACTTTGTAACTGAAGGCTAGGAAACAGAGTAATAGAATTACAGCAGTATTTTAGGAAGGTGGTCACAGTGATAGCCTAGAATTACCAGTAGAAAACATATCCTTCTTTAGTACTGTGTCTCTGAGATGAGCTTTAAAATTACCTTTCTTCCATTATATGTCCTGCCTAAAGAGTTGTTAAAATAGTTTTGTAGTATATTTTAACAGGATTTTTTTCTCAGCAAGGCCTTTTTCTTCAGAGCCCATATTTGAAGGCGTCTATGGTGGTTTTCAGTGAGAACAGACAAAAACAGATCAAGAGGAACTACTCTTAGGACACAGTGACTGAAGTATTTAAAACAAAAAAAAAGAAAGAAAGAGATAAGCACATCTACATACTAATTTCATACAGAAGGAAAGTTAAAGTATTAGAAAAGATTCAATCAGTTGCAAGCTTGGAAATCTAGCTTACATTTTTCACTTTCAAGCATCTACACTCATTAAGGTAGTGGTTAAATTTTCATTAAGAAAATAAATATTGAGCTCTTTAAAACTATTACTCCTCCTTAGGTCTCTTCTCCAGGAAACTGAATATTTATTCTGTTATTTATTGAAAAATAAAGAAGCCATTTGGCCTTTGCTTTTAAATCATTAATTTTAGCTTAAATTTGTGAAATTGTAAAACATTATATAGGTTACTAGTCTTGGTGATCTATGTGGATGCACAACACAAGAAACAATTTGAAATTAATAAAATTACCACATGATTAAAGCCAGCTATTACTGGAGGCCAGACATGGTATTTTAAATCATGCAAACTTTATTGAAACTCACATAGTGGTGTTTTGATGATTTTACTGATATCTTATTTGAAGAATGGTTTCCACAGAATGAGACTGGGATAAAGATGCTACCATAGTCTAGCAAGGCCACTTGACAAAAACACTTTTTTGTGTCTAAAGCTCAGCTATTTAAAAGAACATCACTTCCATAAAGAGAAGCCGAATTATCTCATATCTTCACACCAATGGGCTATGCCTGATATATGTCAGTCCTTCCAGAGCTAAAAAGGAAGTGGTGACAATATTTGGGTAGAAAATTTAACAATGGAAATATGGGACAGAATAATCCAATTCTGCAAAAAGTATTTCAGTTCACAGTAAAAGTTTTGTACATCTTTCTTCCTTTAAAAGACTTAGCCTAAGGTGTTAGCTTATGTTAGCTCTCTAAAATTTAAATGTTTCATCTAAGAAACTGTTTGTCTAGAACATGGAAGAAAAACGAATTGGTGAAAAACATAACACTGCCTGTACAGTTTCCAGAGGGATGAAATGGCCTGGCTAATCAGTTGAGATGATTAGAAATGACTTTTTAAAATTTAATTTACAATCGATATTTAACAAGATTTCAAAGTTGATGACGTGATCAAATATTCGTCTCTGGATGTGTTCAAGGCCAGGCTGGAGGTTGCTCTGAACAGCCTGGTCTAGTTAAAGGTGTCCCTGCCCACAGAGGGCAGCTGGAACTAGATGATCTTAAAGGTCACTTCCAACCCAAACCATTCAATGACTCCATGTGTTATTTCAAGTCAATCTCACCACTGTTTTCACCCTTTGTACTTCAAAGTCTTACCTTTATCACATATTTATAGAGAGGCTATAATGAGCTCTGGAATGAAAAGTGAAGGGGACGGACCTGTACCCAGAAAAAGTCTCTGCCTGTTTGCTGGCTCACGCAGGTTGCTTCTTTTTTCACTCAAAGTTGCCCCTGTGCCTAAATGATATTGCAGTCAGTATTTAAGTTCTTAAGTTTAAATGATATTGCTCAGTATTTAAGTTCTTTTCATCAAGAATAGCTGCTTTTTCCTGCTATGCACTCTTCTGGCGATGGATCCTTTAATGTTTTTTAACTTTATTTCCTTACTGGCAGCATAAAAGTCTTGTAACAGGCAAAATATGAGTCAACCACGACCTTCCTTTAATGCTATAGCTTAAGGCTTTATTCTCTAGCAGGTTTCAAGCATCTGTCTCTTTCCGTGGCATCAATATGTAATACTTTCATCCAAAATTTATCCTCCTTTAAAGCTTGCCCTTACAGTTCTCTTTACAAGAGCACTGGGTACTTGCAGGTCCACTTACCTTTTGGTATTTTGGACACTTCTTAGAGTGGCTTATCTCGATTGACTATCTAGGAATTAGCTTGAGACAACATGCTTACCTTTTTGATGGTTAACCTTTCCTAACCTTTCTTTCCGGAAAGTTCAACTTTTTTTGATTTTTTTTCCTTTCCTTTCCTGTTTATCTTTCTTTTTCCAATTATCTATGCACTTTTTTCTCTACAAGCTGTTCTTGTTACACTGTTCTAGATAATTGATTGTCTTGAAAGGAATTGAGGAGTTTTATTTCCTGATGCTTTCCTGCCAGATATTTGGCATATGTTACCTTTTTTGCTTTTGCAGAGCTGCATTTAGCACCTGTCTAAAGAAATATAACCAAGTGCTAGAAGAGCAATAAGATTCTCGAGAATGCTTTCTCTTGTAATGATATTGCCATGGAGTTGGATGGATATTACTTTTAATGATAAAGTATTGGGAGAGGAGTTTTTCTTATATAAGTTTTTTTAAAAACATTCACCTCTAATTTATATATGGAGAACTCTTAAAATAATCCAGGTCTTTCAGTAATGGAAGTCTGCTAGGAGATTAAAATGATAATATTTGTTAAGGAATAAGATAGGGCACATTTGAACCATACCCATATTAATATATACATATCTAAATGTTGATTTAATGACATTTTCATGTGCTTGTTTAGTTATAGCACTAGGGATTTTTAGGCAAATAAAGTAATTTTAGCCCTATTATTTTTATTATTTTTTATTGTTATAGTTTCAAGCATCTGCTTCTGATTATGCTTATTCTTACTATTACTACAAACATATGCCTCACAAATCATGTTAAAAAAAGACAAAATACCTGGGATATAATTAAAAATCTGTCAAAACAAGAACAAAAGACATTAAACTTGATATCTCATTTCTGAGGCTCTGTAAAACAATTTCCTTTTACTGCTTGGTAATTGTCAGTTCCATGTTTCTTTTTAGATTAGAATGAAGTGATTATGGGAATTGTAATGCTTATAAATATAGCAAATATTATCTATACTATCAGTAGGCTGCAGCATCACCTATTTACTTGTAGGGTTGTTCAACTGCGATATGTAAGAATGAAAATAGAATCCTAATGCAATTAAAAGCAATTATTTTCTGTGGAATTTCACCTAATATGTTTTTATTTGGACTAAATTTTTGGAAGATTTCAGTAAAATTAATTCAATCATTATAAGGCAAATAAAGGAAAGCTTTAATGCTGCTAAGAAATTCTAGGAGTTTCTCTGGGCATAGAATCCTTTTGTTATAAGAATGATATCAGGTGTTTGATAGGATTTGGTCAGGAATATGTTACTTGTTATAGAGGAAAGGAAATGGTAAGACAGAAGTGAGAATTGCATCCGAGGTAGTGGATATTGCTTCAGCTGGGAGACAGATGGATCCATGAGGAGGGGAAGCATAAAGACTGAGAAGTTCCATGGACACTGACAGTGAATGAAGAACTGTGCCCAAATAAACAAGAGCATGGGCTAAACAGCCTGGGGGAAGACCTGGCATGAATTGTTTTGCTTATATGTTGCATAAAAAGAGAAAATAGAAAACTGGTTTGATGAGAAACAGAGAGCAAGAAGAAATTATTCTGTCTGAACAAGGAAGGAGGAGTCTTGCAGAGAAACTCTAGCAAGGAAAGGTGATCAAGCAAGAAGGTGAAGGAGGTGAGAGAATTAATGGGGAGTGGGTGAATTGGATATGAAATGACAGCCTGAAGAAATGAATACTGTAATACACATTCATATTAGGTAAGATTGTAATAAATAAGATGTAGAACAGGAAGGGGGTTTAGTGTCATTTCTGGCAGTGCACTAAAGCAAAGTAAAATACTACTGGTTTGGAAAACAAAGAACTCACTGTGCTCTGTGCTGGAAGCTTCAACATCAGGTTAGAGTGAGATTAGGATAAGGATGAGGGTGGGGTGAAAGTCAGAGTGAGATTGACTGCAGGGTACGAAGAGAGTACTGCGTTTGGTAAAAGCATTCATCAGAGTCGGTGTTTCTAACACATTGCAACTAGAGAATAACAGCCATCAGGAAACATGTATAGACAATATATTTTTTTAAGACAAGCTTTGGTAATACAGAGTAAATTAGGAGGGGATCAAGATGGAGAAAAAAAAAAAACCCACAGATAACCCCCCTCCAAAAGCCTATCTAGAAAACTACTGCTCTGTGTATAGTTTCTTGAGTTTGATTTTCTATCAAACATTCTAGTTGCATGATACCATCTCATAGCTCACCAATGAATTCCAGAACTTCCTAACTTTGAAACAATGCTCTGAAAGCGCTTCTAATATTACTTTAAAATGTTTTTATATGAGCAGCATTTAAAGCAGATATATTTCTCTAACACTAATAGTAGCCAGAATTGACTAGACTTTGTTCTGTTATCTAGGAAGATGTAATCTTCTGATGGAGCACTCATAATTCAAAGCTTTAGTCCTGTGAACAGCTCTTCTGGGATTTTTCTAGTTTAAAGACTGAAGGGTCTACTGCCTCCTACAATTGTTAAAGAGCATAAGATATATAGTTAGAGATCACCTTCCTAACAGTCAGCACCAGTCTAAGCCTCTAATAGAGCTATTCTGAAGCAGCAACTTCAGAAACAGTTGGGTCAGCATGGTTCCTTGGGGAATCATATAGGTTTCCGGATGCCCAAAAGAAAAATTGCCAGTGATACTAGCTGGCAGTGCTTAGCAGAGCTAAGCTGTGAAACAATTCAGCTGTACTCAGCCACAGTAATACAGTAAGACTGGCTGACATTGTCAGTTCTCCTAACTAGGTTAGTTTTGTCTCTTGAAACCAGAAATTATTTTTTTATATTGAAATAAGTTTAATGTAAAGAGCTTAACATTAAACATTCAGATCTCTTAATGTATGGCTTTTAGTTTTGTTGTTTTGGTTTTCTTTCCTGAGGAAGTTGTGCTCTATTTTAAGGGAGGAAAAAAAAAAAGTTTCAGCAATGCCATTTTCTTATCTATGTCCACATTTCCTTTACTCAATAGCATTTGATTTAAAAAAAAAAAAGTGAACAACAAAATCTATCCTTCATCCAGGAACAACAAACCAGCATCGCCCGATGTTCCAAGTGGTCAGAAAAATTTAGGCTGGGATCCTTCTCAGTAGTTAAAATTGATCTAAATCCCAGGAAATATTTGATCTCATATAGATCTCTAGACCTTGAATTGAATCGAAATTCAGAAATCTCAAGTCCTAACCTGAAATTCTAAGCTCACCTGCACTTTTGTCTTGATTTGCTTTGAAGTGTTTTTTGCTTATAAATCCAGAGAAATAAGTCACTGTTTTGCCTTTGACTGTTTAAACAGAACAGTAAGATAAATCAAAAATAACCCTTTCAGCATCAAGTGAGAAAACAAATCAAATCTGTCTCTTAGCATTAAGCCAGATAAGTGCTACCTGCCTGTGGAATCCTGTGAGCAGCCCCCACCTGGATAGGGGACTGTCAGTTCAGGACAAAAGTGGGGACCAACACCTCACGGGTGCATGTGGACCTTCAGAGAGGGGTTTCCTCATGTCAAAGAAAATTATTAAATAAGACTAACAATTTCATTGTGGGGAGACAAGACACAACAAAAAAACCCCAAAAAGAATATGGTCAAAAGGATTTCAGTATGTCTTCTATATAAACATGAAGCAAAAGAAATAGCACAAGCCTTTATGGGTTTCTATTAAATCGCAGAATATCTGTTCTCATATTTATATTATACGTTTTAATGATTACATGTCTTTTGAGAAGGAACCTAGAAACCATTATGGCATTTTAATTGCTATTCATTTACAAAAGTGAGAAATAAAGGCAGTTAGGGTAGAGACTTCTCACAGTGCTGCACCTATATTTTCTGTGTAGTCAAGTGCATAATTAAAGCCATCAAAGTACAGACAATCCCACAGCTGTCTTTTTACTGAATACTACAAGTTATTTTCGAAAAATTCTCTGTTAACCTCTTCTGAAGAATCAAATTGCCTTTTGAGTTCGATTATTTGAAAATGCCCTGAGTTATTCTGAACCTGTAAATGTTTTAAATACTCTCACTAATCTGCAGAGGATCTAAGAGTGATTAGCAAAAAAAGAGACTTCTTTTGGAAGCTCCAGGACTTATTTCTTACTAACCAAGAGCTGAACATACCATAAAAGCAAACTCTGCAATAGTCAAATTCTGCATTAGTCACCTCTGTTATCAGGAACATGACTGGTTTCTATCACAAAGCCACTGATTTGACACCACTAGTCTTCATAATTGCAGACAATGACCTGACTATTTTTCCCCAGCAGAGGTTTGGGACTGAAGCAAGAGTGATACACTCTGGACTTGGATTAGTTTTTCAAGTTATGTGGAAGATCACCAATGTAGAAACTTTCAAAGAAACTTCATAATTTTCAGGAAATCGGTAAGCTGCAACTATATGCAAATATATTATTGTCATTGTTATTATTATTGTTGTTATTATTATTGTTGTTGTTATTGTTGTTGTTATTATTATTATTAATACAATTACTTTAGATACAAAAGTACCAAAAGAAAATTATCTATAATTTCTTGGGCTGTTACAATCACCAAAGTCTCCACTTGCCAACACAGCTTCAGTTCCGAACAGCTGACTTAGCTGTTTGACGTATTTGTAGGGAGGGCAGATGCAGTATTTGATGAGCCTCAAGAACAGTAAGTTTTAGAAGTCTGTGCTACCAAACTAATTAAATGTTGGTTTAGTGGTTTTGAACGGAAATTACGAGTAGGTCGAGGATTTTAATGTACCCACACTAATGAATATGTTGTTCAGATTATAGTATTTTCCAAATAGGGAGTTAAGAAAGTCACTAAGAAGGCAGCCTTTTAAGATTTCTTTTGGCTGAGAGACTACTGAATCATGCTCCTGACTTGAGATACTTTGGCTCATATTCACTGAAGTTCTCACGTAAGATAAAAATCTAAAGCTTCCATAATCTGCACTTGACAGAAGGGGAAATAAATATGGAAGTGCACCAAAACGAGCAGATGGGAGAAATTCATGCCATAATTCCCTCTCTCCTGGGTTCACTTATGGCTATTTTACTTTTATCTCCTTCCTGAGATTTTACTGAGTGTGGAATACATTTTGTTTCTTCATTCTAGAAGTTGAAAATATTTACTTATTTACTTTAAAGTAAAACATCCTAAAAAAAAATTAAGCAGATTTGGGAGTGATGTTCCAGGAGAATCCAGGAGGTTATGCTGTTTTGCACAAAAAAAACCCCAAACAACCAAAGCAACAGCAACTCCAGCCACCCAGTGTTTCCATTTCCTGAGACCTGTAAGGAAAGCTAAGCAACATGTATGATTGATTTGTCAGATTTCATTTAGACTGGTCATAAAATGAATATTTCTGAGTCTCATACCATCTTAGTAAAGTACTGCATTTGTTCCACTTTCATACGGAGCAAATATTTTCCTTTTTGTACAGTTACAACCTGCCAGAGTGATCCTATAGATCAATACAGAACCTTAAGCTAAAGTACAACAAACTTCATCTTTTCAAAAGTTCGACACTGAAAACAGATGCACTTAGTGTCTGAGAGTTAATAAATTAAGACTTCTTTTTAAATGTGAACAGTTACAGGCACATCGAGCTCCACTGTCGATTTCAATGTCATTGCATTTCTACAGCTGAAATGTTATAGTCTGCATTCTCAGTTAACACTGCCAGAGAGGAACTGAAGGCAATTTCAGATATGCCCTGTCAAAGCTCCCGTGGGCTTTGTTACTTGATGCTACAGAAGAGACCTTTCACATACACTGGTTTCATCAGTTCTTGCTCAGCCATTGCACGAACTGGTTGTTTTCCTCTCTGGGCAAAAAGACTTGTCTGTTATTCTGATTTAAAGTGGACATCTGCAAATAGAAGGACCTGATCTAGAGGGAAGTTATAAAATCATTTCAGTACACGACCTATCAAATTCTTAAGCATTCACCTTTCAGCTCATCTCCCATTTGTGCTGTTTTTCATTTAACCAGCACAAGCAGTTTCTTATGATAGGCAGAGAGAAGATTGTGAAAAAAGAGCCTGAAATTCTTAGTTATGACAGCATGGAGGTTGCACACTGTTCCACGCCCACTGTATTTCATGTTTATCAGTATAACCTCAAGGTTTCTTATTCCCCACCATATGTTTTTTTAGTAAATTATTCTCTTTCCATCCATCCTTAGATTACTAATTCCTTGGGACAGCCAAAAGCCTTTGAACTTCTTCTTCTTCTGCATTGTTTAATCCATGAGCTATTGCTGAGACCACTGAAATATGTTGTAGCAGAAATTTTCAGACGAGTTATTCACACCACATTACACTATGTACTAGATGCAATCTCCTCTACAAAAAGAAAAGAAGAAGATATGCTTTTTTAAAGGAAGAATTTAGAAATCAGTTTCAAGCTTTCTTTTCAATGCATTTTGAGGGTTGGGAACAAGAAAGAGGTATTTGTCTAATATAGTTATTAAATATTTTTATACATATAGCTGATTAAAATATTGGTGATTATAGCAATTACAATATTGGAGCTAAGCAGGCCAGAAAAATAACACACCTTCTTCTTATCCCTCAGTGGCCTCATTTTATGTTCTGGCATGTGTCTTTGTGAAGTGTCAAAATCTCAGCTTGCTGCATGCAGGCTGATGGTAGTTTCTACATCCTCAGTCATGTCAAATGTAGAGAAAAAAGAGGAAACAGTTTGAAAGTGTCAGCTAGTTGTAAGATTAGAACTACAGCAAGACTTTGCAAAGACACATGCTTTTTAAATTTCAGCCCGAATCACAGAAGTTATCACAGTACCTTAGGAAAAAGTACTGTTACTTTGGGCTATCCATACATACACATTTTTAAGTGTCAGAAGGGCATTTCTTTGTCCAAGTTGATGTTAGCACATTCAAACAGATTCTGTCTCAAGGAGCATCACTAAGGACATGTCTTACAGACAGTAACACGCTGCAAAGACTTGGAACAAAGGAAAAGCACTGTGATGTGATTACTAATCTCCACTATTGAAATACGTTTTTATACATATGTATAATAGCCAAGATCAAGATTACTGGCTGTGGTTTAGGTCATCTCGTCATTTCTATGACAGAAAGAGACCTAAAGCAAGCAGATGACTGAGGTGAAAAGTGAGGTGGCTACCATGGCTCCCGTTTATTTTAACTAGATTCATTTCAGCATTGGGATACATTCTTTTGGGGACTTCACAGAAACAGCAGTTACAAGACTGAACTGCAGGATACGTCATTTACAATAAATACGGCTTGTTTATATTTTACTTCTGAAGGTGCAGAAAATTCTGCTTTAATCATCATTATCTCCTACGGTTTTCTGTTTCTTATTAGTTTATAAACTCTTCCCTATGGATTTCCTAAATGTAAAGACTGAGCAGACAAGTCCCCTGCAAACTACAGATTTTCCTTGCAGAACGTGTCTTCTTTTCCCACAACATTTTCAAGACTTCATCACTATGGGAAACCTATAGGTGTGTTAAGCTTCTGCATGCCTAGTTTTCCTCCTTCAACCCTTTATTCAGCCTCACCTGCCTAATCTTCCGTGTCTTTTCAAAATGCTCCTCTTTACTGCCCACTTTCCCCATTATAAATATCACAATATCAATATGGTTGATTGACAAATGTGTACATGCGTTTCCAAGCATGCCATAAGAGTGGCCAGCTTTGGGAACACGCATTATGAGTTGCTCCAAGGCCAACAGGCAGCAAAATCTTCTGAGCATTCTCCACCTCAGATTAGAATCAATTCCTTGACTAAATATGCAGCCAAACTGCAGGTGACAGACAGAAGCCGTAAAATGGGAGAGTGAAGGTCAGCACTCTGGAGAAACTCTTTTACATGTTGATCAGGCAGACCCTATCAGGAAATAACCAACTATGACAGAGAAGGTGGCCTTAGCAGGCACACTGGCAGTGAGTGATCCCTGTACTGAAGCCTACACCTTCCAGGAGGAGAAAATCAAAATGAGGTCTCTGCATCATTTTTCTAATTGAAACAGGCATTGGTAAGGAAGAGGCAAAAACTTGTCCTTTTTGAAATCTAAGGGGCAAACAATGAATATTTGTTAACTGTAGAACTTGTTTGGAAAACTGGAACAAAATGTCCTGCAATAACTTTTAGCAATGATGTAAAAGTATGCAGAAAACAGACAAAGTTGAAAACAGCAAAACATTAAACTTGAAATAAACCTGGCAGTGATAATGGAATTGAATTTTTCTTCATAGACACCAACAATCAGCATGTTGAGAGAGAATATCTGAGTTGAATGGTTTATCTACTTTCAAACACATTTTCTTTCCACCGCAGAAAAATATTTTCTTTACCAATCTTGATTTTATTTAATTTCATTGGCAATTTTACAAACCTTTTAAAAAACTTCTTCTGATGGTATAGGAAGGCCTTCTTCTGAGAATTTTGTCAGAAAAGCACTTAGTTTTTCTGACACATTAAGAATCAGGGAGCTCCCAGCTCTTGCTTCTGTGGGAACCAGAATAAAAACTTCATCAAAATGGAATACAATTTCTCAATAAAGCAACCTGTGAAATTTACAAAAAAAAAAATTTAAAAACCCAGAACTTTTTATGATCTCAGGCACTTTATTAAAAAAAACTGTTAGTCAAAGGAATAAATAAATAAATTTGTATTTTTAAACAGTGTAGAGGAACAGACAGTAACATTTCCAGCTACAACTGTTCAATCAAAAAAGCATGTTTAACAGCCCATTCTATTTTTATCTCTTCCTTCTGTTCTTAGTTAATTAAGATTTTAGGCATTATAAAAATTATGGGAAAATTATTTTAAAATCAGTAATATATTTGGATTATATTTATATATAAACATATATATCTGCAGCAGGTTGTTAGACCCCTAAGGTTTTATTTAAGGAAAACACATTCTACCACGGGAGACAGCCTTCCATGAATCTGTCCTAGATTAAATCTTTTTTTTGTTAAAAACAATGTAATAAAAAGGTCATAATTTCTCATCTTTGTCTTATAAATTCACTACTTCAACTTTTCTTTCTCACTGTGCCTGTTTCTCTTTTCCTTCTGATTTCACTTATATGTGGGTGTTCACATTTCTTAATATCCTTAATCTTTTTTAAATATCCTTTTAAAATTTACCTCACTGTTTCTTGCATGACTTTCTAATGATTTTTCAAATTACCAGTCTCTTCAAAGTCCATTAGGTACATCAGGTTGCTTATTTGAATTCATATTAATGAGTATTTAACAGTTTTGCCACTTCAAACCTTTCTTTTTTAAAATTCATCCTTTTCAAACAGAAGAACTTCAGCTTCTTTGCAAAGTATCTACTTTATAACTATGAGAATTAGGTAGAAAATGGTGCTGTCTTTTAAAGCAAACTTTCATGCAAGCAATGTGTTAGAATTACAATGTAGGAAAGATTCTACTACTTAGCTTTGGATCTCGCAGAGATCGACGGTACCCCATAAATCATAAGAATTTTTTTCATGGTGTTTTTTCATTGTGTTTATTTCCAAATGCAGGTCACAGCTGGTTCAGAAGGAAAGACATGATCTGATCATTTAATCATTCTGTGATAGGGAACACTAACTATATCCCCCTGGACAGCACTCCAGTCTCTCCTTCAGAGTTATTATTTACAGAGACAGTATAGACACTAGTCAAACTAAAATGTTTCTCACTAGTCAATAAAAATAGAAATGTTTAGAATTAAACCAGAATTGCCTTTGTTTCTCTTTGACTGTTCCTCCTCTGGAGACCTTTTCCTAAAGTTACCCTCCCATTGGAATGGATTTTCTCAGAAGCATCTTTTGTTTTCACCCTGAGAGAATTCAAAAAGCTTTCTCTTGCAAACCCTGACATCAGACATTATGATATAAAAAACAGTCTCATTTTCCCCCCAGAGATATTTAATTCCTTTGGCACAGTTTTTTTGTTTATTCTTCCAAACCCTCCTCAGCTTGTCCACAGCTTTGCCTGATCTTCCAAGCTGTCCTAAGCACTTGGCTATCCTGGCTCTTTGTAAAACACTTAGCTGGAACAGTCTGTATCCTGGCTAATCCTCCTAAGATTCTCATCCAAACATATTAATCATAATAATATAGGAGCTAGTCTTGCTCCCTTCTGTTGCTTTGCTTACCAGAAAGACAATCAAAGGAGTAAACCCTTCTCTTCCCAGAATCTTTTGCTAGGAGTCATTTGTTCTGAACATGAGAGACCTTGAATTCTTTCTAGTTGCACGTCACAAGTGAAACATGACTACTCTGCATGCCCTTCTTTCATGCTTTTTCCTAGGCCTAGTTTTTAAGGCTACACAGAAGCTGTTTTGTTTGACAATGACTGGTCTAAATGGCTTAAAACAGACAAACACCAAAATATAATAAACAGGACTTTGCCATTGGAATCCTCAGCATTGTGGGCCCCTAGAAATGGACAGCTATCTCTGAGAAAGCCATTGGCAATGCCGATAGGCTTATTTGTGTTACAGAATTAGAGAGGCAGAAAAGGTAGTTAACCTGGACTGGCAATCATAGCAATCAGCCCTGACTGGGTCAGTCTGTAGGAAATATCAGCACAAGGACGTGAGTGAAACGCTGCTCTTCACTATGAGGGGCTGAGTAATTCTGGGTAGAGCCTGAAGACGTATTGCTCAGAAAGCAGCTGCCCCATGCCTTTTCTTAAAGTGGTGGGAGTGCTTTTGCTGCTCAGTCTCACCCTTGTCTTAGGTGATTAGGATACTTGGCTGTGAAGGATGTCCTGAATATCAAGACCTTTAATCTCCATATATGAATTTAATGTCTAATGAGTCTCCCTCTTGTTTCTTTTTAGTTCTCATGACTCAGGCAATCTGGGCTACACACTCCTCCATCTCCTTCAAACTGAGGAACAGGATGGCTTACATCTAAGGAACCTCTTAAGCACGATCCTGCCATGTGGATTTTCACTGAAAATGCAAAAACAAAGTTTGGTAAGATGCTAAAGTTACAAGATCAAGCTTCTTTTATAGAACTTTGAGTCACTTCCTATAGTGTATGTCAATTATGCGTCAAGAACACTTTGACAGTTCAGATTCTGGATATAGTTAAGCATGGAAATGATCTGTTCCTGCTTTTTAAAGAGAATCAGACAACCATATTCTTTCTTTTCAACCAGCTATCTCAAGGCAGGAACATTTCTAGCTGAGTATTCAAAGCTCTGCTATTGTTCATAAGGAAGTTTCCTTGTATTTCCTCACCTTCATAAATGTAGATATTCCACAGTATCTCTTGCATCTGAAAGAGCTTAAGAAGAGGTAGGACCTGGGGTTTATTCTTTCCCTGAATTTTTATCTCTAAATTACTCTCCTAGTGAGCTTTGACTCGGGAAAGGCAATATCTAGAACTACATTTGGAAAAACAAATCCATGAACAACTGACAGATAAATCTGCAAAATAAAAGAAAACAATGTCCTAGCACTCCTTCCAAAATATAATTGGAATAAATTAGTCAAATAGTCTTCTGATTAGAGTCATTCCATGATCATAAGAAAGGAGGGGGAGAAAAAAAAGGATAAAATATAATATGATTATGTTATCTGAAGGAAATGATACGCTTAGTTACATTCATGTGTTATTATGCAAACATTTAGGAAAACACGCTTCTGAAATATAAGGAAGAGATGTGATCTATGGTAATGCAGATTTGTTATTTTGCAGCATGGTAAAATTGCTTAACAGACCTAGGCATGTATAACAGATGTTGCTATGCACTGTCCTTGATTTATGTGATGGGCAAATTCCCTAAGCAAGGCACATATGTGTCATGTCCCGTGGAGGGGAAAATACCCCTGTAGCTTGCTCCAGTTAAGGAAGAAAACAGATTTAAAATTAAATTTGCATTTTTGTTTAGTGTTACATACTTGCCAGAAATGCTAATATTATGAGGTCTTGATGTTTATTAGAAAAGTGTACCTAAATATATATCAGAATCTTTTGATGGTATTGCACTATTCTACTCTGTTTTTGATTATACTAAGTGCAACTAATCTTCACATAAACTGTTTTGACATGTTCTCACTTTTGAAAGTGAGTTGTAAGTTTCCTCTTCCCTACATTGCTTACATTATTATTTGTTAGTTAGTGGGATTCATAATGCCTATCAAAATTTTAACCTTCCTAATAATTACATTGATATAAAAATATGACAGTGAAAATAAGTTAAATTAAACTAAAGCCATGTTATCTTTAGGTGGTTGTTCAGGTCCTGTTTTCAGATTGTCATTTATTCGCCATTGAGGAGCTCAGAGAAAGAAACCCGTCATTTAATGTAATTTTTCTTTTTTTGAGCTCATATATCATGCAATTGGCAATCAAGACATGCATATAGAAAATCATAGAATATCTCAAGCTGGAAGGCACCCATAAGGACCATAGAGTCCAACTCCTTGATCTATGGTAATGCAACTCATAGGACTACCTAAAGAATACACAATAAAATATCACTATGATCAACACAATTTCAGTAGAATAGGTCATATGAAGTAGTAGAAAAAGAAATTGCATTACACATGAAAAATGAAACAACTAGTTCTGCATCAAAATTTCCAGGTTCTCTTTCCCTGTCTAACCACCAGGCACAGTGAAAAAGACAGTTTGCAACACACACACTCAATTCCAGCACACAGGTACAACACACAAGACAGCAATAACTTGATAGCCCTTTATGTACTTTTTACATCCCTTTCTGATCATCTAGAATATTTTCAGAGGACATACCTACATATTTCAGAAGCAATTCTTCTTCAACATTTCTATACTTATTTTCAGTCATAACATCACATGTATTTTCTTTTCCTCTTATGCTTTAGGGCTATTGTAGTGATAGAATCCTTTGAAAGGAACTTTATTTTTAAATTTCTTTATGCGGATAAAGTGAAGGGCTTCTTGGTAGACTGTTTTACTGACTCACAAAGGTTATTACACATATATTCTGTCTGACTTCTGGGTTTTTAACCGATTTCTAGATATAGACTATGTATCTTTACTGGATCTCTAGAAATTGAGAGATCTCTGAGGATTAAAATTTTCAAAGGAATGTGCAAGAGATTATTAACGCAACAACTTTAAAAAGAATGTTTAGGAATACCTGTGTAAAAGGCATTCCTCATTTGTATTTCCTTATGGTAGCACCATGCAGCTTAAAGGATGTTCAAAACATCTTAAGAACTCAATTGCAAGAAACCCACAAGCTATGTTAGGCAATATTTTCAGTCCTTAAGTTCTTTTTTTAATTGAAAAACAAATGGGGGTTTTATGAGATAAATTAAACTTAATTTAGCTATAATTTTGGGGATTGCCATATGGTATCAATAAATAATTTCTCAGTAAGCTACTGCTATCCCTTAAAATAGATAAACATATGCCAGTGGATTGGGTTTGCATGGCAAGAGTCTGGTAGCAGGGGGGCTGCAGGAGGCGTCTCCTGTGAGAAGCTGCCAGAAGCTTCCTCCATGTGTGATGGAGCCAACGCCAGCTGGTGCCAAATCAGACCCACTGCTGGCCAAGGCTGAGCTCATCAGCGATGGTGGCAGCACCTCTGGGATAACAGAGTTATGAAGGGGAAAAAGACTGCTGCACAACAGCAGCCAGGAGAGAGGAGTGAGAATGTGAAACTGCCCTGCAGACACCAAGGTCAGTGCGGAAGGAGGGGCAGAAGGTGCTCTGCAGCTGAGATTACCCTGCAGCCCATGAGGAAGACCATGCTGAGGCGGAATGTGCCCTCGAAGGTCTACCAGGGAGCAGAGATCCACCTGCAGCCTGTGGAGGAGCTCCACACTGTGCAGGTGGATGCCCACAGGTCACAGGTGGCTGTGACCCTGAGGGAAGCCAGTGCTGGAGTATGCTCCTGGCAGGGACCTGTGACCCTGTGGAGAGAGGGCCCTAAGCTGGAGCAGTTTTGCTGGCAGGACTATTCTCCCTGTGGGGGAATCATGCTGGCGCAGACTGTTCCTGAAGGACTGCACCCCACGGAAGGGACACACACTGGAGCAGTTTGTGAAGAATTGCAGCCAGTGGGAAGAGCTCACACTGGAGAAGTTTCTAGAGGACAGTCTCTTGTGGGAGTGACCTACTGGATCAAGGGAGGAGCATTAGGACCCCTCCCCCTGAGGAGGAAGGAGCAGCAGAGACAATGTGTGATGAACTGTCCGCAGCCCCCATTCCCCATCCCCCTGTGCTGTTGTGGGGAAGAGGTAGAGAAAATGGGGAGTGAAGTTGGGCCTGGGAAGAAAGGAGAGATAGGGGGAAGATGTTTTTGAAATTTGGATTTATTTCTTATTATCCTAGTCTGATTTGATTGGCAATAAATTAAATTGACTTGTTCCCAAGTCGAGGTTGTTTTACCTGTGATAGTAATCTGTGAGTGACCTTTCCCTGTCCTTCTCTTGACCCACAAGCCTTTAATTACATCTTCTCTTCCCTGCCCATTTGAGGAGGGGAGTGGCAGAGCAGCTTTGGTGGGCAACTCTCACCCAGCCAAGGCCAACCCACCACAGTCAGGTACTCATACTTAAATCCATATCATTGCACTCTGAAATAGATCCATACCAATTAACCGCCTTGAGCCGACTGGTGATGGCTTCATCACATGGCTGATAATGGATATCTTATGGCTGTATATGCCATGAGAAGCACTATATTCCACTATTACATTAGTGAAAATGTTCCCACTTACATCACAGAGTCCAGCTCTTCAGACTTCAAGAATATTTCTCATTCCAATGAAGGTCTTTTGGTCACAGCAGGTGTCCACAGCATCATTAGTCCTCCTGAGTGAAATGGCTCTCAGAAAAAATGAAAACAAAACACTTTGCAGCCACTGCTGCTGCTTTTATATAACAATGAAGCCTGTAAAGAATTTCAGCATACCATAGCACAAGAGTGAAGTTTGAGGTAAAATAATAGTACAGAAAAAGAATTCTTTTCAATAGCATTTTCATTCTTCAAAACTTTTAGAATCTGGGAAAGGGGGTGTTGTTTTCCTAGAAATGACAACTGAATAATTTTGTCAGGTTATCCTTTTACTTGGATTTATAATCCAGCCGGAGAAGATTTAACACATTTTGAAGAGAGCTCATTTTAGTTTGGAACCCTTGTAAGTCATCCCTGGCTGAGAAAATTTGAACAAGTGTGGCCAGAGCTTGTTCTCAGAGCCGGATGTAAAGCAAACACAATTTCGGCTTCAGCTGCACTATCCATCCCATGAAACAATCAACGACAAGGTGAGAGACTGAATTAGAATTCAAGTCCACTTCCAGAGTCTCTTTCCCTGAGCATCAATCTCCAACTCTTTGATGCTATACATAAGCCTCAGCATAGGCTAGCAGCAGTGAACCTGTTTTGGTGGCTTATGACAAATTGAACAGCTTGGATATGATTTCAGAATGGGAACTTCTTTTTATAAATGTGCCTTACTTCTTTTTCGCATCTACTGTGGCAGCACAGAGTGAACCTTTGCATATAAAATCACATAATTTCAGTAAACCTACAATTTTTTACACAATCTTTATGCTCAATACTTATTTTAGTTTTGGTAACTAACGCTGTTATTGATTTCTGGGACAGGAAAGCTATTAGTTGTTTTTTGTTTGTTTTGTGGTCTTTTTATCCTCACAGGCCCACTGGGAACTCTGTATTTTACCATCTATATTCTGTTCCATGTACTACTATAGCTTATGGCTTTCTATAGAGAATTACTTTCTGCACTTAAGGGAAGAGATAGGTCAGATGCACTTCAGCAAACAAGAGCTTAGAAAAAGACATTTTGTAGGGTCAGAAAAGAAAATATTGTAATCAGCAAACTACTGCTGTTGCTGTACCTCTGACCTCTGCCAAACTTGCGGCATCCAACTGAAAACTCTGCATCCTAAAATATTTATTCTCCACGCTGACTTTTTTTCAGTTTAACTACTGAAATTTATTTTTTTTTACCAGAAGTGAGAGAAAAGTGATATTTAATGCTTTAATGTATAACACATCCTAAGTTACACTTTGAAAATGTAAAGCTAGCTAGACTAAAATCCCCCTGATTTATGAGCCAGCCCATATCAGTAAACTTTATTCAGAATTGTCCAAACTGTGATCATTAAAAAGCCAGCATTAGAGGCAAGGAGATCAGGAATAGAAGCATGCATATGTACCTACAATGCTACAATACCACTGAATCACTTTTAATCATAGAATCAAAGAATTGTAGAAACATAGAATGGTTTGGTTTGGAAGGGACCTTCAAGATCATCTTGTTCTAGTTCAAACCCCCCTGCAGTGGACAGGGACACCTTCCACTAGAGCACGTTGCTCAGAGCTCCATCCAGCCTGGCTTTAAACACTCCCAGTGATGGGCATCTACTCTGGGCAACCCGTTCCAGTGTCTCATCACCCTCAGAGTAAAATCTTTTTTTCTAATATCTAATCTAAACCTATTCTCTTTCATTTTGAAGCCATTCCCCCTTGTACTGTCACTACATACTCTTGTAAAAAGTCTCTCCCCATCTTTCTTGTAGACCCCTTTCAGGTACTGAAAGGTCACCATTAGGTCACCCCTAAGCCTTCTCTTTTTCAGGCTGAACAAACCCATTTCTCTTAGCCTTTCCTTTAAATATATTTTAAGTTCTGGATTCCCATATTTTAAGCTATGTGCAGAATTGCTCCTCCCTGCTGATGAGTGGCTGCTCTATCAGCAGTAGCTGGGCTATGCAGAAAGCACTTACAAATGCTGATTAAGGCATTGCTGTACCCTCTACTACAACTGGAACACTTCTAAGAAGGAGACATGTCCCTGCAGCTGCCATAATAAATCATCTGTTCAAATGGATGGACTATCAGGACATGTTGGCTATATTTGCATTTATCAGCATCAAAGATCTTTTCATTAAGTTATGTTCATAGTACCAATGCAAAATCACTTTTTTCATCTGCTATTATATACATTCAGCTTTGCACCGACATTTCAAATTCTTAAAAGTGGAAGAAGGTATTTAAACTGTCCTCACCATAAATAAATATATCATCCAACAGAAGGCCTGCAGTAAGGGTGAAGTGTGACATAATTTCAAGAAAACTCTTCTAAAGAGCCAACATGAAGTCTTATCTGAAGGTTATTCCTGTCTTGAAAAAAGACTTACCTGCTTGGATGAAACTTTGGAACCTTTCTGGACAAGATAAGTCTTCGAGATGATTTCATCTAAAACCTAGTCTTTACTATACAAGCTTTCAAAAGGCTGTCAAAATTTATAGCTGACAGGAACAGGATGTAGCAGGACTTCTATTAACATATCCAGCAGAGGAACAAATTGAGTGACCCACATACCATTACAGGGGCAGACTGAAAAATGCTTTCTGGTTCTCTGTGTTTTGATAGGGAAAAAATAATAAAATGTTCTATATCTCTCTTGGTCATCTTCATCTTTCCCGAGGAAAAAGGTATCTCTTGGTGACAGCTGATTGCATTTGTACTTCCTTGGAGAGAAGAAGGAAGAGAGTTAGTGACACCACTGTCATTCCAGCCTAATCTCCAGCTTCATGTTAATCGACCTTTTCTGTGGTACAGTGGTTGCCATGGTAAAGCTTGTCTGAATCCCTGTTACCCAAACCCCTTCTCGTTCTGTTTCTCCTTTCTTTCCCTTTTCTACAAAATGTCGACAATCTCTGATTTTTGCTTTATCTTTGAAAATGGAAAAATGATCATCAATGAAAAAACTCTCAGTTTTGTTCAAAGTTTTGGGCACATGCAAGATGTAACTTCTGGAGCCACTCTTGTGTAGTCATGAGATGCAGAACAATATCTCCTGTCACATATGTAATTACTTATGGGTATGTTTTTTTTAATGAGTTCTTCTGTTTTCCACAAATAAGAGATTTATATAGTGACACGGAAATTGTCACACGGAATAACTAACAGGGAGTCTTAGCACAGAAATTAACAGTAATGTGAAGAATATTCAGACTGGTATAAAACTAATACATTTTATTTATTTCATTTAATCTGCTTCTGTCTACAATGACTCGAGATGTTTTTGGTAATTGAAGCTCTCTGTAAGCCATTCCCATCAGTGACTGTCCTCCCAAACTGTGCATGACTAGTTATCTCCAAGTCTTATTTCAAGCATAGCCATGTTTAAATTATTTAAAGGGTGACATATTCTGATAGATTAATATCTATTAAATTGCCAAAAAAAGAGAGTTAATATATTCTTTCCTTCCTGGTGTCTTTGTAGCCCTGCTTTGGATGTTTAATAATAACTTTATATCTTTCTTATGTTGTGGTGCTCAAACCTGCACAAAATATTGGAGATGAGGCCACACCAGCACAGAGCAGAGAGGGACAATCACCTCCCTCAACCAGCCTGTGATGCTGTGCATGAAACATCCTAGAAATAACGACTGTATTTTTGTAAGGAGGACCTTGTGAAATTGGCTTGAAGTATAAGCTGAGAAGACTGTATTTTATAGAGTACTGCATTGAACTACATAAATAGAAATATTGATTTTTGGTCTGCTTAGGAATTTCTGTTTTGAATATCATTGTGTATTGTAAAAGATGAACAAATTTGATGAGGCAGACGGTAAAAACTGTGATATTTTAAGATGTTGTCTTCCACCACCATATCCATTACCTGTTACTCTATTACGAAATTTCAAGGGCAATGGAGTTAGTATGAACAGACACTAAAAGTGTTCTGAAGTAGCTTGGGCAAACATTGCATGACAGAAGGTTTATAAACATTCTTCCAGCTGAGTGGTGGTGCCAAAACCTCCAAATGAGGGGCCAATCCAAACTGTGACTAGTTAACACCTTGAATTGACTCAGGATGTTATGTGGCAGATCAAATTTTTCTGAGACTACAAGAAATTTACTCATAAATGAAGATGAAAATGTGATTGTTTAATATTTTGATCAAGAAACACCTTTTTCAGAGTATTTTCTGAATTGTGTAAGTGAGAAATTATCCCCCTTTTAAAGCAACTAAGAAGTGTACCCTGACTTTATTCACAGAATGCCTTTTGGTATGAAAGGCAGGGACAGGAAGAAAAGTACAAATACAAAATACTTTTCATAGACAAAAGAGTATGGGATAATTTCCATTGTTTATTTTTTTTTATTGTTATTATTTTTTAGAAACCTCTGTTCCCAGTTGATTAACTTTTTAAATTTTATTTTTATGAAAATGTATCCTTTATAAATCTTTACAATTTCCTCTATTCTCCTTGCATTCTACTTTAAGTGATTTTTTCAGTTGTTTTATTTTCCCCTTGGCTTACTCATGAAAGTTTGACACTGAAATTAATTTCAATCATTTAAAATGTATGCTGTTCCAGGCATTGTAACAGCATGGAGAGAAATACTGTGTTTGAATTAGCATAGGGATAAACTATTAAACTCAGCAAACTACTTAAAATATGCAATAAAGATTTTTCCAAGAAGAAAAGGAAAGAAAAATGAAGGAAAGTGCTGTTTCATACCTTAATTTCTCATTTCAACCAGAAAACTTTAATCACTGATCAAAGTCTCTAATGCTGTAACATAGGTTGTACAGCTTGCACGTAGGTATGATAATTTTACAGCTAAGAAACATTCTTTAAAAAACATAATCTTTGAAACATTCTATATAATTCCTTCTTTTCTCTTTCTCCTATGGTATGTTTCCAACACCTCACTTCATTCTAATCTGCCAGGAAAGCAAAGTTATTCTCTTAAGAGTAGGAAATAGAGACTGGAATAACGAGCAGACTGAGTAGTGGCATAAGAAAATTAAAAAATCAAATTAAGCATTCCAACACAGAGATACTTTACATCACCTCAAGTGTTTATGTTACTCCTGCAAAAGGGGACTAAATCCTTAGAGGATGGATTTGTTCACTACAAGTTTCTTCCAGTCTGAATAAATGACCATGAGTGCAGCCTGATGGAATTTTCCCAAGTAAAAGCTCAAGTCCATACAAGAAAGTAAATCTCCACAATCAATCCGATATTTGGATATAAGTTTTTGAGGATATTAATTTAATTATGTATGTAATGTATATAATAATTAATATATTATAAAGTAATAGATATACCCACAACACACATATAAAATAATGAATATATTACTATTCGTAGAGAGAGTTTGGTTTCCAATGAAGTTAAGCATAAGTTCACATGTAATAATAGCACCAATGTGAAACCTGCTGCACTCTGTTATTCTGCTCTTTAGGGCTGAATTGCTTTTTGGTATTATTCCACATACATATCACTTTTAAGTTAAAAGTCCATGAAGAAATTTTAAAGCTTTTTTTTGATGCATTTTCGTCTTTTGAGTTTAAAATTATTTTTAGAAAAATTCAGGAATATTTCTATGGCAGTCAGCATTATCTCCTGGACTAAAATGTACATTATAATTTCTTTTAAACTATAATATATACTTCCTAAGTATGTTGCTTATTGATTTGTCTAGTATTTTCCAAAGCATCTGTTAATATGTAAAAAAGTTAGAACACAACATAGATTCTCAGCCTCCCTCAAGTGCTGATTATGAGAGGTTGCTAAGCCTCTCTGGAAGTCTCATCCACACAGTCATGTTTGATACTCCCTGAGAGGATTTCATACTTCCTAGCCCCTATATGTTCTGACTGTTACTGCACCCTAAGACAAGAAATCCTGAAACTTGACTTTGTGTTATGTACAACAATAATTCCATTTGTCTTAACTTGACTGTTAGTTTCATATATTTTACCATGCAAAATTGCATTGCTATCTTCCTTACTCATTGCAGGATTGACGCACTTTTGGGAATAAGACTTAAGTGGGAGAAAAATAGATTAGAGGCTTTAAAACAGGAGCATGAATGGGTATTTTCTATTTCTATAAATGTTATGTGTAGTAAAAATTATATTTGAAGCTCAAGGATATTGTTTATGTTTGTTATCAAGCTCATAGTGCAACCTAGAATTTTTAGAAAATTATTCTTGTCTATAAAATATTGATTTCTGATAAATATTGTTTATGTCAGAGACATTAGGAGAATAATGTTGGGATTTCTAGGAGTTGTGGCAAAGATTATCAACATAATATTCTTGGGACAGCTCTTTTATAATTTTGCTTTTCAACAGGAATAAACATCATGAAGAACAAGCACCCACTGTACTTCTATCACTGTAAAGTATCATCTACATACAATCTGTAAGGACGGGCTAGAGTCATTGTTTACCACACTCAACCAAACATGTTCAATGAAAAGTATTGTGAAATAAGGATTCTCGGTTACCATAAGTCTTCAAAGTATTTTTATCCCCAGAGGCAGTACCTGTTAAAGTAACATCTGAAAATATTTACAAGATGCTCAATAAATTATCATTCAAATGAAAATATTCATTTTCAGCCTACATTGACAAATATCCTTGGACTTACACCTTCCCCAACCTTTAAAGTCATTTACAATAAAGTTTTGTTGATTGCATTTCCTGTGCAGCATATTACATGTGATTTTGGGCTAATATACAGTTATTTGTTAAAAAGCCCACAGAAATAGTCAGTCTTCTATTTTTATGTATGTACATGTGTGTGTGTAGCAAACCAAAGGATGATACAAGTATTCATCTGAAGTGTTTTTGCATGGATGAATGAATATATTTGTTGACACACACAAGCATATTTGTCAATTTCTGTGTAAAAATGTGGATGCCTGTGCATATATTATAATGAACTCATATATTTTTAAAGCATTTGCACAGATTTATAACAAGAAATAGAAATATTTCATTCTAGGGCAGTTCACCACCACAAATATTCTTTTATTACCCTGCATGAAATATTCTTTTGTCACAGGGAACAGTGTATATTTGTAGATGAAAATGATGTTTCTTTAAAAGGAATGTAACTTCACTTTTGCAAGGTACAGAAGAGTCTAAATACAGGCGAGAATACCCTCAACATTCCCTCCTTCTCCCTTCAACACCCTCCTCCCCCTCTAATCCAAACAAAACAGAAACCTGTCATAAAATAAGCACTCAGTAAAACTAAATTAAATCAAAGTGAAATGTCTGCCATGGGATGAAAGAGCCGGTGTAATAGTAGTTAAAGCATAATATGTTTAAGCCTGGGGATAAAGGGAAGTGCAGATGTGTCATTTCTTGAATAAAAATAAACTAATAGTTCAGCTATACAACCATAGCTGCAAGGTTTTTAGAAGCAGGTAAGAACACATCAGTTTTTATGTGCCATCCAAGGTCTTACATCTTAGTCTCTGGCTGATCCTTCCTTTGGATTAAGAAGCACTTTTACTCACAAGTGCTGTTAAGTATTCCAAATGTAGGCTTTGCTCTTCTAATTAAGAAAGAAGATTTTTGACGCATCTATGCACTTTTTAAAAAAATTTGCTTGTGTTTTTAACTCACACAGTGTCTGAAACTACAGACAATGGTATATCTTATGTTCTATACCATCCCCTCCTGCTTGAAAACATTCATCCTACTCTTGCATAACTGCCCAGCAAACAATATTTTGCATTGTCCCAAACTGTATTATTACCTTTTCAGAATGCAATAAGGATGAGGGAAACCATCACGCCACAAAGAAAGCTACTCTACTGTTATAGGTCCCATAAGTGAAAGCTCAGATATGGCCATGCCACAGATTTCCTGAGCTACGTGGAACATGTGGGTGGAGACAGTATTGTATTTATAGGTTTCCCCAGAGCAACCCGCAGCTATTACAGCCTTAAAGCATGGAGCCTTTCACTGCATTTTACCAGCAGTTAAAGTCTCCCCATCCCAGACTGCTGGAGAAAAGAAAAACACTACCTTTTCTTAAATGAACCAAACCAGGAGAAAGTTTTATAGAAAATTACCCTCTCACTAAAAGCAACTTGAATACACTTACACATTTCTCCTGAGTGAGCACAAAAGATGTGTCAGAGCTTGTGAGAGAGGTAACTGTTCTTTCACTCTCTCCAAGCATTCACCATCTTATCTACTTTGACCTCTTCTAGATGTAAGAGGTGCTTTTCATTAAGTCTGAAGTAATGATCTTCTACTTTGTAATATTTTTTCAAGTGTTAGTAAAACAGGAAAAAAGGACTGCATGTGTAGTCAGGAAGAATGCTTTTAGTCTGTGCTTGTACCATTTACACGATCTTATGCTGCTATAATAGGCTGTTAGAAACCATCTCAAATGCATGAATTTGAATAAAGAGAGAAAGTCTAGGATGAGAAAGACTCTGTTTAGTCATGCATTGCATTCTGTATTCCAGACATGTTTCAGGTTTTTTTGCAGAATGAAATATTACCGTAGAAATCTGTTAGGCATTGTGTCACGAGAGAGAACAGCATGTTCTATGAAGAACCTGACAAGGAAAATTTGAAAGAAGAAAATAATATGTTAAAGCGAAATATTTTTTTTCTGTTCTTTTCAAAGCGGTAACTTATTTTAAATAATTTTATTCTTGTTGTGACATTAGCTATAGAAATGAAAAAAATATGTTAATCAGGAAGAGCTGGAAACTCAATTTTAATGCTCCTAACAAATGATATTAGATAAAGCTGAAAATCTCTATGATCCAGCAATAATATTATACAACATTCAAGTATTATATGCATGACTTAAAAAGGCAGAAAACTGTAATTTATCAGAATACTTTCACTATTAAAATGCAAATTATGCATTGACAACATATTTAACAGCTCTTATTGTTTCTGTTTAGGAAAGAAATTATTTTATGTTTCTGCTGTTGAGGGGGAGCTTTTCCGAGTCACTGCCTATGATTTTCCTTAAGAATTGAGCTAAGGAAAACATAGTAGCATAGTAAAACATAGTATCTAATGCTAGGCTCACATTGTAATTTGCAAACCAGGTTTGATCTGCATTTTTGAGTATACACTGTTATGAATTTTACATGAAAATTTCACAGCCACAAACAGAATATGTAAAGTGAAAAATGTGCCCCTTGGCTGCCCTATTCCAGACCCTCTTGATGGTTTAGAAAGCAATCACAAAGAGATTCTCCTATTCACCCACCTCGTGTACAATTGCATTCACCTTGTCTGCTACTGGCAATTTATTCTCTTTTGCCTCAAGGGAACTCGAGCACCTTGATTCCTAGATAGACACCAACCCTCATTCAGGGTTAGAAGAAAAAATGATGAGTTTCTCCTCTTTATTATTCTTTTCTCCTCACTGTCTCCTTTTTTTTTTTTGTTTTGTTATCTACGGCTTCTGTAGCACGGAAGTCATCCAACTAAAGAGCATTTTCTGATCTACAAGTCACAAAACATATTGCTGAGACAGATTTATAATTTCTACTTGTTTTAGGAAATTAATCTACAAAAAAAAGCATGCTCTGAAGAGCCACTGATTATCAGTGGATTGTATCTTAATATATAATGAAATGCAAGCCTTTGAAATGTTTTTACTTTACCAATAAATTTTATCTGCAACAGTTTTAATAGCAATGAGAACTCAACTCAGTGTTTTCTTCTGTTTCTTATCTCCTATAACTATACTCTGACTGTCATTTAACATGAAGATTGTTCTGTGGAGCAACTGAACTTTTCTCTCTTTCACCATTCAATTCAACTATTCTGTAGAACTGATGCCTTAGGTTTTAGCTTTTGTATTTTTCAGGTCCTGTGCTGCCTGGTGTGTGGCTCTGGGGTTTCTTGTGGCCTGTGAGCTGCTGCTCTCTCATGCTGGTCAGACATATCAAACCTCTGCAGGCTTCCACTCCAAGGACACCAGGCCCAAAATGTGTCAACTAAAAGCCTCTAGAAGGGGGGCAAACTTGGGGTAATTCCATCATGAAACTGAGGTTATACTTGGAGAATTAACCCTGATATGCAAATGAACCAAACTTATAAAAGTGTGAAGAACTCGTGACCTGGTGTCCATCTTGGGTGTAGCCTCTGGACTGCCCAGGGTGTACCTTTGAAGGCCCTTCAAATAAATACCTTCCTTTATTCTCTTATTCTTGCCTAGTCTCTGTGTTTTAGGTGGCCACGTAAGGCATCAGAACCATGAAAAGGGGTGATTTATGCCAAATATTTGCAATTCAGCGAACTTACATAGGTAACAATCTTTAAGAATATATCAAACAAAAATGAAAAGGAAAACTAAAAGAATGTCGTTTATGAATTTATAACAAGTTTACTTTTCTCAGCCTAGGTGATGTTCTATCTTTATCCATCTAGATTAGTATTGCTTGGTTGAATTGGCTATTGTTTCTTTAGTTTTGCTTTGCAAATTTGGGCTGTTGTGTTTGTGTTTTATCAACAGTGAAATGACATTCTTGCCTGAGATTTTGAGCTTTATAAAATGCTCTTTTTTCCTGAGTGTGCCCATCACTGTCAGGTACTGCTATCGACTGCTTCTATGTGAGGGGTTTAATCTGTAGGGAGAGAAGTGGCAAGAGCACAAAACAAGCAAAGCACTCAAAACTGCGAAGGACATGTTGGGAAGGGGATTACCAATACAACATTTGATAAAAGGCTTACAAAATAGCACGACAAAGGATACAAATGTAAGAACAAGCCAAAGAAATAAAAGTGTACGGTATTAATCCTTCATTAGAAAATCTGCCCAGACATCTTAATTTTGATTGTCTGATAAATGTCCTAGAAATTATTTTCACTGAGGAGGAGAATTTCAAGGCTGGTATATGCAAAAATAACACCACCATAAAATCAGACTTACTTAAACGAGAAGCTAAAATTATTTTGAAACATTTAACTAACTACATTTTCTTAAAAACACATAGCCTCCCAGTAATTCAAATCAAGCCTTGTCTAATAAGTAAAAGGTATGCTAGTGTAATTTTAAGGCAATTGAAGACAAATATAAACAAATCAATAAAAATACCTCAAGTGTCCATCAAGAAATATACAGTGTTTCAATGCATAGTAGACAACTGTACTTTCTCACTTGACCATCTTTGCTAAAATTTACATGTCTGCGTTCCCAAGCTTGTGTCTATCCTTTCCTTAAGGGGAGGCTGTCTCCAACAGAGCCCTTTGGTAAAGAAGGCCACTCGTGTCACCAAGGAATTTCTGAGTGTATTCAGGGCAGGAAAGGTTGCTGAGCTGGCAAGCGAGATCCAGCTTGAAGGCTGGAGCTCATGCAGAGATTAAGAGGCAGAGAGAGGATGAGTCTGGTAACAAGGACACAAGCACGGAGGAAAGAGCTTCTCTGGGACAGAGGGGAAAGAATCAAATTTTGCTGCTGTTCAGAAAGTGTCAAGCTAATTGAACTGAAGCACAAACGTAAGCTCCAGTCTGCAGGGACAAAATGGACAGCACATTAAACTCTCCATTTTTGTTCTCTTTATTCATTGCTTTGACTTCTTTTCATTTTAAAAGTCAATACACTTAGACTTCTGTTTTAGAATAAAATTTATTTTTGAATCTAAAGCCTTTTGGTCCCTTTGGGGAGTTTCTCCAGGAGGAAGTTTAAGCACATCTGTTCTGCAGCAGCGGCCAAAACATTTTCATAGTTAATACGTGCGCAGGTACAGAGCAAGGCTACAGCTGCAGCAGTGTGCTCACAAAGGATAAAAAGAACTCTATCCCTTATGAAAAGATGAAAATGAAGGTAGAGAATATCAAAATGCTTCTGTAGGTGAGTAATGCTCAGGCAAAATGACAATTTCACCTCACTGTCACAGAATTAGGAGACAGGGTAAAAATCAACTTACTTCTCACTCTCTTCTACTGCTTCCATCACATTTATGTTATTTCCCAGGTAGCTAAATTACTTTTGTTACGCTTTCCTACTAGCCATACTGGAAATAGCACTGTGTACACGTTCATTGTGCCGCAAATACATTTTTTGCAAATATCACTCTGACATAAATCCTACAATATTAGCTTCTTTCCTACTTTACTAATTGATTTACACTTTTAAAACAGATATACTTCCTTAGATTTTTAAGGTCTTTTTTTGGTTTTTTTTCAGCTCACTAACCTAACTTTCTTTGGTGCTGTTTGATTTCCATTATTTTCCTTCTTATCCTTTTCTAATAACTTCATTTCACATTCAGTGAAGTTGCTAAGCCTGGATCATACCTGTTTCCTGCCTTTTGTTTTTGTTCACAGTACAATTCATTTATATCCATCCATTTTCTGCTGTATTTCTTCATCCTCTCATTTTTCCCAATAAACACAGCACCATTTTTACCTGTGTTTCCCCTCTGTGCACAAACATAAATAATGCAGAATTTGGTTTAATAACAAAGACATAAACAAAACACATTGCAAGAAAGCCACTAGCAGCTGTGTGCATCCTTATTCTTGATTTCAGTCTGCTTTTATATCTATCACTCAAAATTCCTTCTTTTTCTCTCTTAAAAAATTTAAATATGCATGTGTCAACTGAGGTTCTTGCCACTTCTTTTTAGAGAATTAAGGAAAATCCTATCTACTTTTTCTTTTTGAAGAAGAGTTCTTACTTTGGGCTCGTGACCTCTGCAGAGAAAAATCTCCCTGTCTGCTTCTTTATTTCTTTTAAAATTTTCAGGAATATTCTGCTGAGGAGAACTCAAAACCAAGTCATCCTGAATTAACTGATATAGCTGGGTAATCTTTTGGTATTCAACACCGAACTTTCTCTATGAAAATAAAGAAACTCTCATAATTTTGCTAATTAAAATTTATCGCATGAGGAATCTAAAAAAATTACCAGAGCATAATTCTCCAATTGTGTGGTTTACTGTTTTCCTGTGGCAAGACTATGACCAATTGTTCCTTTTGTAAAGGCGAGATTAGGTTATTATTTCCTTGTTGATGAATTGTGGGAAGAACTACCAGTAGCCACCACCCCACCATTGTCCTGTTAGATGAAGTACAGGGAAATGCTGGAAGGAGTGTGCGTTGCCCATTAGTTTTTCAAAGCAAAGACGTGGTACTTTATAAAGGAGTAGTAAACTGTTACCTTCAACTGAGCCAGCAAATATGTGTATCCTCTTCAGACTTTTAACAATGGCACGCCTTTCTCTAGTTGAAGCTTCTTCCTCTTTTATTTTAGTTTGTGTATTAAAATGACATCTGGCAATCGAGAGATTAGTAAGCTCCTGTTTTACACATGCTTGAACTCTTCTCTTGTTTCGTTATCCTTAGACTAATTTATCACCAATCAAATTTTTGCATTCTCACTCAAATAAAGCTTTTTCTCTAAATTACTTTCTTCGTTGGTATCCCTACTTCCATATTTAGAGTTGGGTGTAAATGTATTAGCTTTATTCAATCCAGCTAAATGCTTCATTTCTTGATTGGCTTTTAGGTTTATACCTTAAATAACAATATCAAGTGCAGCTAGACTTACCGTGATCTACCTTTCTTTTTCCTTTTGTTTGAGATTAATATTTTATATACCTCGACCATAACAGCTCAGGACAACTTCTGTAGCAAGACTTGAACTGAAACTAAACCAGCTATAACTTGAAATTCCACAAACTTCCTATTTTTTGTAATAGAGTAACAGCCAAAGAGAGCCATCATTTTAAGTTACACAACTGAAAACCAGAGAGAGAGAAAGCATATTTAGCAATCTTTTCAGTAAAGGCTGTTCAGAGAGGCAATAATTACAGAGCAAGTACGAGGTTGCATGTGCTGGGAAAGATAAAGGTTCTAAACATATGAAAAAAAAAATAGCAAAAGTAGAGCTAAGTTTCTACAATGTTTTTCCAAAGAGAACAAGAACTAAATGCTGTGCACAAAGGTGTTAGGTACAAGGTTATACCTTGGATGCACAGACAAAAAATAGCTGCAGGTAAACAAGAGGTGTAAAGATCAGTTTTAAATGGTTAATTTTAAAATGTCTTGTGGACGTTTTCTTATTCTACTCTGACTAATGGACTTGCCAATTAAAATCTACTTTTTATTAAAAAATAATGAGAGCACTGATTTAATAGAAATTTGTAGCAGAGAGGTGAGTCTATTAACAGCAACTTGAAGAAACTGGAAAAAAAAAATCAATTGAGCTTTAAAAGAGATTTTAAACTTGTCAGAAATCTGTCCTAGTGAGGAACCCTACTACTTTTATTTCACTGAAGCCTGGCAGCATTTATGACTGCTGTTTCAATTCAAGATTAAATCTAAGTTTCAATCCAAGATTCTTATTTTTCTATGTGATCCATTATATGAAGAACTAGTTATCATTCCATGATGTTGAAAAAAATTTAAATTCTAAGTGTGCAGAGTTTCCTCTGCAGTTTAAAGTATACTGCTGGGCCCAGTATTGA